>PVKZ01001821.1:32500-310924 GCA_004027375.1 Macroglossus sobrinus | reverse complement strand
TGGGAATTTGATTGGTATTGAACTGAATCTATAGATTTACTTGGTGTCAATTGACATTTAAATATTATTGAACATCTAGTCCATGAAGACAGTATAGCTCTTCACTTTCTCAGTTTTTTGATATCTTTCATCAATGTTTTTGGCATGCAAATGTTACACATATTTTGTTAGACTGATCCCTATGTACTGATGTTTTTCGATGTTATTATAAAAGGTATTCATTTAAAATTTAATTTATGAATAGCTCATTCTAGCATATAGAAATGCAATTCATATTAGAATCCTTGCAGCCTGTGGTCTTGTGAAATTCCCATATTAATTCTAATAGCTTCTTTTGTAGCTATTTTGTATTTTTTATATAGACAGTTATGCTGTCTGATACTTTCTTTTACAATCTTTGTACCTTTCATTTCTCTTTCTTGCCTAATGCATATTAGCAATGTGTTAACCAGGAGTAGTGAGAACATATGTCTTGTTCTCATTTTAAGAGAGAAGGCATTCAATTTTCAACATTAAGTATGACACTAGCTGAACTCTTTCTTTCTTTTCTTCTTTTTTTTTTTTAATCAGAATTGGGTATTGAATTTTGCCAAACACTTCTCTTGAAACTCTTGAGATGATAATGTGCTCTTACTTGTATAGCTATTCATATGGTGAATTAATTAATATTAATTAATTTTTAAAAGTTTAAATGTTCACACAATCTTGAAATAAACCTCACTTGGCTGTGATGGACTATCATTTTATATTTGTTTGGTTCATTTCTAAGTAGTTTGTTGAGGATTTCCGTGTCTATGTTCCTGAAAGATATTGCTCTATAATTTACTCATAGTGTTTTTATATGTTTTTATGAATCAAAGAATAAATTGAGAAGTATTGTTTTTCTGTTCTATTTTCTGAAATAATTTGTGTAGAGTTGATTTCATATTCTCTTTAAATTTATCACTTCATTTTAAATCTTTTTAACACATATTCACCAATGAAGCCATCCTGACCAGGTGTTTTATTTTTGGAAAGATTTTTAACTACAAATCTAACTTATTTAATAGAAATATGGCTATTCAGGTTATCTTATGTATTTCTTCTTGGTGAGCTTTGGTAGTTTGAGACTTTCAAGGAATTCACTCATTGTATCTAAATCAGCATTATCCAATAAAAACATAATATAATTTAAAGACATAAATTAAAATTCTGTTACAAACATACAATAAAAATAAAAATAAATAAGTGAATTTTATTTTTAATACATTTTATTTAACCCAATATATCAAAATATATTAATTTGATTATATCAATATAAAATTATTATGAAGGTATTTTACATTTTTATTTACTCTCTTTACATTAGGCATGTATGCTTGCATTTAAAGCACATTTCAGTTTATTTTAGCAGTGTTTTATGTGTTCAATAGTTATTTGTGAGTAGTAGCTATTACACTGGACAGCACAGACAAATTGTTGAAAGTTTTATATAAACTTGCATATGATAAATCTTTGTTATTCTATTAATGACTACAGGAGTTATAGTGATGTCCCTTATCCTCAAACTTAGTATTGTTAATTTATATCTTCATCTCTTTTTTATGATAAACTTGGGTAGAAATTTTCCAATTTTATTCATCTTTTTAAAGAAACAACTTTTAGGTTTATTGATTTTTTATTGCTTTAATGGTTGTGCATTTCATTTTTTTTTCATTTTCATTATTTCTTTCATTCTACTAATTTCAGGCTTAATTTGCTTTACTCTCTTTTGTTTCTTTTTAAATTATTTTTTTAAAATTTATTGAGGTGACATTGGTTGATAAAATTATAGGGGTTTTAAGTGTAATACATAGTCTGTATATTGTATTGTGTGTTCAACACTCAAAGTCAAATCTCCTTCTGTCACCATATATTTGACCCCCTTTATCCTTATTTACCTCTCCTTCTCCCCTCTTTCTCTCTGTTAACCACTAAACTTGTCTGTGTCAATGAGTTTGTCTTGATCGTTTGTTGCTTTCAGTTTTATATCCCACATATGTTTGATCCTATTATAAAACCTTTGCTTTTTGATTTAACATTTTTCTTTTTTATAAAAGTGTTTTATTTTTTTTCTAAGCATTGCTTTAGTTTTAGTTCTCAAATTTTGATATGTTGTGATATCATTGGAATGATATGATGTCATTCAGTCCAAAATATTTTGTTTCTCTAATGATTTTCTCTTTGACCCATGCATTATTTAGAAGTATATTGTTTGGATTGCAAATATCTGTGAATGTTTAAATATTGATTTCTAATTTAATTTATTTTTGGAAACAGATCAGTCTTTGTATAGTTTTAATTATTTTACACTTGATTTATCTTGGTGAATGTCCCATGTTCATATAAAGAGAATATATAGTCTATTGTTATTGGATAGAGTGTTATTTAAATGTTAATTAAATCAGATTGCTTGATAATGCTTTTCAGTTCTACTATATTCTCACTGTCTAATTGACTTATCAATAATTGAGAAAGAGATGAACTTTCGAAATACAACTGTGGATATGTGTAAATGTCAGTTTAGTTCTACTAATGCTTGTTCTGTGTATATTGAAGCTTGGCCACCAGGTGGACACACATTGACAATTGTTATGTTGTCTCAATGATTTCATTCCTTTACTCTTATCAATTCAGCCTCTTCATCCCTGGTAATATCTTTTGCTCTGAAACCTGCTTTTTCTGATATTAACATAGCGATTCCAGCTATCTTTTGGCTAGTTTTAACATGTGATATAAGGTATATATTTTCTATCATTGGTTTTACTGTATCTATGTTTTTATAACTAAAATAGCTTTCTTGTTGACAGCATGTAGTTGGGTCTTTTTTTTTTAAACTAACCATACATCTCTGCTTTTTAATTGGAATATTTAGACCATTTACATATAATGTGGTTACAATATAACTAGATATAAACCAACCATCTTTAGGTTTTAACTCTTAATTAGGGAAAGAAATTGTTTCAACTTGTTTCACTCATTTGTTCCTTGCTTTTTTTTTTCTTAGCCTATTTTCGATTATATTTTATAATTCTATTTTGTCTCCACTTGTTTATCCATTGTAGCTTCTTTTACAACATTATTAGATGCTCCACAACTTATAATATACATCTTTAACTTTGTACTCTAATTTGAGATATTATATTACATATTATCATTAAATATAAAGAAATACAATACTTAATATTACTTTAAATATTATGGGCTATATACTAGAAAATATTAAGTTTTTTATAATCAGTTTGAGCCTTTTGGGGATTGCTTTTAAGCTTTGATACAGTAGTATCAGAAAGAAAAGCTTTTAATTTATTGTTAATTTTTCCCCATTACTGATGAAATTCCCTCTGATGTCTTTTCAATTAGTAAGTTTTTCCACTTTGGCTTTGAGTTCTCAGAATTGTTGTTACTAATTTTGAGTGATTGTTTTTTCATCTTGAATAATTTCTATGCATATATGTATAGAAATTATGTATGTATGTATGTATGTATGTATGTATGTATGTATGTATGTATGTCTCAAGGAGGCCCTTCTGCAGAATTTTAGAGTTCTCTCTTTTTATAGCTCGGTACTGTCCCCTGAACACTAACTTCTGCTCCTCAACACAGCAAAACCACTGGATTTTGTTTTGTCCTCACTCCTTACATTGTGCTTTGATACCCTCTCCAAGCATCTATCTAAGGTTCTTACAAAGTCACCTTGTTTGTGTTTCTTTTCTCAGGGATCATTGTCCTGTGCTACCTATTGTCCAAAGTTCAAAAATGGTTTTTAGCAACACAGGTTTTTATTGTTTTCCAGGCACTTAGGAGGACAACTTTTTTATGTAATATCATTTTATATAATTATATAATAATCCAACAACTGTGTTGAGTCTTTGTATAAGTTTTAATCGTTTATCTGTATAATCCCTTGTGTTATCTATTCAAAAATTAAACTGAGTGCAAATATTGTCAGTTTTGTCTCTTTATTTCTATTTTTTACTTATTTCTTTTATTTTATTTATCCTTGATATAAATTAGACAACTTTTACTAAATAAAAAGCTACATTTAAAAATGTGCTTTAAAATAACATGAAATTAGAAGACATGTTATTTTAAAGAAAATTTTATTTTTGTGTTTTTTTTCTTACAATGTGCTAAAAATCAAATATATATTGCAGTAATACAGTATACCAATTCATAAAATATAAGTTAAAAGAATTCTCAATTTAACATCTTCAAAAATGATATTAAGGTATAAAATTTTACATCTATGATAGCATATATATAAGAACATTAGAAACCTTATGTTCATCCCTGTGAAGCTACAAAATTGACGTTGTTCACTAAAGCTTTAGACTTGTATCCAAATGTGTCACATCTGAGGAATCACAAATCTGTCTTGTAATTTCTTCTTGTGAAATCTTTATGCTTATAAATTTCTCTAGTATAACATTAAATGTAAAAGAAATAAAAAATATCCTGGTTCTTATCCATATGTTTAAAGGAAATACTGTTCTAAGTTTTCAACATTATATATAATTTCTGTTAAAGTTTTTAGCAAACTTAACTCTTAATTAGGAAAATATATTCTTTCTATTTATGTATTTAAAATGATTTTTGGGGGGTATTTTTTTCATGGTGAATAGGTATTGACTTAAAAATAACTTGTCTTTATAAAAGTACTAATTTATTTATTTTAATATATAAATGTGTTGCATTATATTATTACGTTTTGTGATGTTATAGAGTGTTTGAATTTTTTAAATGAACACTTTTTTTGCCATGTTTTTTGTTATGATAATTTTAATTTACTGATAGCTCATGTAAAGATTTTGTATCAACATTGCATATGTGAGATAGTTATTTAATTTTTTGTCTTACGATAGACTAGTTTCAGTATAGTTTACATTCCCTTTAAGGATGTGGGCAGTTTTCTACCCTTTGCTATCCTTTAGTAAATATACATTTATAATTGTTTTGTCTTCTGATATACTGAAATTTTACTATTTTGAAATGTTCCTCTTTATTTTTGTTTACTTGATCTGATGTTGCTATAGACATTCAGCCTTCTGTGTATGGTTTGCCTCCAAAACTTATCTATTTCTTTATTATGTATGTATGTTTCTTGTAGATAGCACATAGCTGGGTCTTGCATTTTTATTCATTCTAATAATTTCTACATTTTAATTGGAGTTATTGATTATCTAATATAATTGTCATAGTTGGATTTATGTCTATCATTTTTCTAGTATGTGATGGCTTTCCCCTCTGTTTTTTTTCTTCTATACCTCCTTTTTTTCCTTCTTTTGGAATACCTGAATGTTTTTGAGAATTTATTTTTGTTTGTCTTATTTCTTTTAGGTATATATCTTTCTAAGGGTGAAATTACAAAATAAAATTTAACTTCTCAAATTTTACACAGTTAATATTGTACCACTCTACATACAATATATAAATTTTGCAAATGTATAATCATTTTTTACTTCCTCTGGTTATCATATGTATTGAATTTATATGTGCTATAATCTCATATACATACATATCTCCATCCATCCTCAGGAATACATCACAAACTAAAGATGTTATTGAATAAAGCTAATATGGTAGTACTGGTTATATCATGTATTAGAAAAAAATATTTTTAAAACATAGATATAGATGAAAGAGATATAAAGTAATAAAATAAGTCCTTGGTGGGAAATTTAAAAGCTATTGATCTATATCATGCATATAATCAACTTTATTATGACATGAGAAACATAATTTTCATCAAAATCTTTCAGTAGCCAGTGTACAATATTATTCCATTGCCTTCATAGGAGCCTAAGAATTAAGGAACATTCAATACTACAAAAAGTCCATGCTGGCTTCATATTCACAAGTCATTAACAAAAACTGGCTTAAACTGCATATAAGCCATGTCTAATAATAATTTAATGATATATATCACCATGACATAACACTTGAGGTTTGTTTTCTTTTTACATACGAACAGTAATCATGTCACTAGGCAACTAAAAAAAATTATGCTTCAAAGAATAAACATTCTTTTGAAAATAAGTTCAATTTCATTTTAATCTGGAGAGAGAAGATGCTGTCTAATAAAAATAATAAAAAATGTGTATGCTTTGAATAATTTCAGTTGTAGGTATTAACATTCTAAATAGTTTAATAACATCATAATTGTCTTTAAAATTGCAAATTTACTAATAGACCTATAATCAAGTCTTTGTAATTATCTTTTTCTTAATGTTCCAGCTTTCCTGTAGTTGATAATTCGTACATAAAGGATGTCCATTTAATTTATTTACATTGTTCTTTATATAACATTGTATCTATGTTATCTATCATAGCTTTTGCCTTTTTAAAAGACAACAATATTAAATTATTTTATAATTAAATAATTGGCATTATATTATTTTGCTAAACAAGGCTATAAAAATTAGTAACTGATGAAATTTAAACTTTAAAAAATTATTTTTAAAATGATGGTGATTAACATTCTTTACCTTTAATAAAGAATGTTTAAACAGAAACTTTGAAAATTTAAATCAACGAAGAGGAAGAGAAGTTTGATATTAAATTTCATCAGTGTCTCACAGATGTATTTAAACAGGTTAAGTATTTACATAGCTTAGATGAGAATCCAAATTTAAGATTATATAGGCAAAAGTAACACATTTAAATTTGCATAAGTAATTATATAAACAGATGAAAATTTAAATTTGAGGCTTATCCAAGCTCATCAAAATCTTTAAGAATCATTTTTAAATTCTAGAATTAAGATAAACCTCAGAGATTTTCTAAGAACTAAAATATAGAAAGTCAGAACTTTTAAAAATATCTAAAGCACAAAACCCTCAGGTTTAGATTTAAAAAGAAAAAAATTGAAGTTCAGGGAGTCTACAATTTGTCCTAAGTGATTTATCTGGTTTCAAGTAAAATTTGCATTAGAATTGTACATTGCAGTTTCTATTATTATTCTGCATATGATGAGCAGAGTGAACCCAGATGAATTTTTCAACTCTTCTCATTTTCGTAAATATGCTCTCCTTTATTGAATTCCAAATGAGTAACACACTTCTAGGTGCTGTTATGCCGTTAGTCCAGATCCCATTGTTAGTTCTGTCCCTTTAAACATTCAGCTTCTTGATACATTTGTGCAGTTTAGAATAAGAGTCTATTCTGAGGACCACCTTCTATCTGAATTTAATCTTAGGGAATTGATGGAATAAATCTATGGAATACTTTGGATATTCAAGTGTTAGGGTTAGAAAACACTATTCCCAGTGCCAAGTGGGGGCTTTTAGACAGAAACTAAAACTCTTTGTTTGCCTTAATTTTAATTTTATTTTTTTTAGGTTTTTTTTTTTTTTCCAGGAAAGAAAAATATGTGTCATAATTTTCTTCAAGAAAGACAAGATTCAAACCTCATGGACGTACTAATGGTTAAGAAGGAAGATGATCTGAATTGACTTGAAGGGGCTGTCTGCTGATGTTAACTATATTTTTAACATAAGTGATCTACTGGGTTAAACGGAAGAGTGATGGTAGTTTCAGTTTCCATGTGAAGCCTGTATCAATCACAGGCAAGTTGTTTAATCTGACAGTGGTTGGGCAATCTGTGGTTCATAACTTCACAGACAAGAGAAGTTGTAATTTTCTGGTATTCATTACAGAGATCAATAAGCAAATTGTATAAGGGGCGGTGAATATCTAAAAGAATGAAACTGAGTTGCCGGAACCTACTTTCTGTATTCCTTCTCTTTACTTCACAAAGGATCCCAAGGAAGCTGGGATTTAAAAATAAATAAGTGAAAACAAATCAGCCCTGCTAGCTATTTATTTTTAGTGAAGCATACTACTGCACGTGACTTGAGTTGTGTGAGAAAAAAAAGTACATAATAAGAAGCTATTATTTTTCTAAGGTCAAAAACAATGAAAAATGAAAGCAATATAGAAAATGTATAAGATGTGACAGTAAGTGTATCTGTTAGGAGATTGGATGCTGAGAATGGGAAGAGAAAGAGGAAAGACATATTTTATTCAAATATGGCATAAACTAGGGGCTGAATTATTATGCTTAAATATTTTTTAAAGTCACCATATATTTCACTTTTTTCATAAATTATGTAACAAAAAAGCTTTGCACATAAGTCATATTTTGTTAAACTTAATTTCAAGTGGATACATGTAGCTTATTTTAAGTCCAATCTTAACTGATTTTTCCCCCGCAGAATTAATTCTTTGTTTTTATCACTATTTCTTAGTGCTTTAATTTCGGATTGGAGTTACTAGTTACCTAACGTGTATGTTTTCATGAACAATTCTTAAAGAAATAAAAATTAATCTTCATTGATGGTGTATTAAATACATTAACTCTCAAATAAGAAAATATGTAGATGGTGGATTATATTTCTTTCGAGTGTATTTCTTTCCAATTATTTTATAAATATGGATTTTAAAGCAATTATTAACACTGTTTATTTTAAACACAATATTTTGTCTAACATTACCTGTTTATACAACAAAATGTGATTCTGTCAAAATGAACATCTTTTGGAGTCAGTGGTTACAAAGCTACTCTAGAACTCAGGTCTCAATTTTCTCCTTTTAATGGGAAGAACAGAGCTGGATTTGAATGTTAACTTTGAGAACTTAGACACAAGTTACCTAACTTCTTTGGGCCAAATTTGCCTCGTCAATGATAAAATATGGAGATAGTAGTTCCTATATTTTAAATTTGATGCAAGAATTAGAAATGTACATAAAATACCTCACACAGGGCCCAATGAATGTCACATGCTTCAGAAGTGGCAGCTATGACAGCACATAGTTTTGATGTAAACTTGATTTAAAAAAAAAAGAAATTTTTACATATCAGTTTGGCTTTTTTCTTATCTACTTAATTTAAAACCAGTAATTAAGTCTGTCCATTTTCCAGCCTCATTTGACAGATAAGCATACTAAGTAAAATTACAATTTACTTTCTAATCTTTGTTTCCCTAATATTGATTTCACCTGAAAAATTTTGTCAGAGAATACAGAACAAAACAAGAAACTGAGTTAGGAATAAAAGACAACAGAGGCAGATTTTTGGACTAAGAGTGGCCCAAAACTACTTTATAATTAGTAGAAAAACTAATAACAAAATACGCTCTCAAAATTGTGCTGTTATATTTCTCTCAGGTGTAATTGTGATGTATGTATAAAATACCTTGGATTAAAAGTACAGAATTCAGGCAATTTCTAAATTTAACATAAAAATTTATTTTTAATTATTTGAGTTTATTGTAATAATATATAATTAATAAGAAACATAAGATATTCTACCAGAGCTAGTGTTAGAGGCACAAGGATCTAATTTGAGGAAAACAAATGAATGAGGTCTTGGCTCCAGAGAGTTATCAAACTTCAAATTTCTATCTAGGAGATTTTTAAAAATAGCAGTAGCCATGGAAATATCATAATAAATATTTCATAGTTTAATGATCAACTAAATTGGGGTCTCTAGGACATTTAGAGCAAATTAACTAATCAATTTCCATGCAAATTCTGTCAAAACTGTCATTGTCAGAGGCCACCATATGTCTCCTTATTTTTGATATTAGAAGTATGTTCTCAGGTAAAAATTTATAACAATTTTTTCTTTATCTTCCTATTAAATTTAACTTTACTTAAAACAATGACATTTTCCCTTAAATTTCTATCATATATTGTACTTATGCTAATAAAATTTCTTATAGCAGTAAAATATTAAAAATGATAGCAAAAGGTAATTCTTCTATAAGGTAACATTCCAAAATTGCCAAGGTCTTTTTCTGTCAATGTTTATATACTTTTTGTCTATTTATTTAGATGTTCATTTTAAAATATATTGTTTTAATTATATATGTTTTCACTAATAAATCTAAGTTGGCGTTTCCCCAATATTTCCAACAGTAAAGTATTATGATTGTTCAGTTACAATGCTTTAAAAAGTTAAAAAATGTAACTCATGCAAATATTAAATTAATATATGTTAAAGATTTATGCACTTGAGAATGTGCAAACTAGTGAAATATAAACATTATATTTCTAATATAATGTTTACATATATACACTGTCAAGTCATTATAAAATAAAGACTCTTGACATAAAGTTTTTAGGTTGATACAAAACTGATTTCAGGGCAGTAAAACTATAACCTTCAGAGATATCTTTTCTACTAAAAAGAAATAAAGTAACACATCACTTCACAGAATCTGGAATCTTAATTAAAATTAATAAAATCAGGACAGGTGCATTCTTCTAGAAAATTAAATAATCTTTGTTTAAAACTGGGTGCTATCTATCTATTCACCTTTTTCCTCTAGTTTTAAATAATTTTTCTTAATATAGGACACGTAAATCCTTTTATAATTCTTTTATATTTTCTTCCATTGTGTATTACTTTGCTTTTACTTTTTAACAAATTATCACAAACTTGGGGGCTTAAGACAATACAAATTTATTATTTTACAGTTTGTAGGAGAAAAGTCTTTGGTGTGGGTCTCACCAAACTGAAATTAAAATGTCTCTAAGCTCCACTTTTTTTTCCGAAGGCTCTCAGGGACAATCTCATTGAGTTTCTTGGCAGAACTGAATTCAGTATGGTTGTCGAAATAAGGCTCTCATTTTCTACGGTCAGCCACAGGCCATTCCAGTTTATGGAGACTGTCACAGTGCATGGCTTGAGTGCCCTCCTCTTTATCCTCAAAGCCAGGAATGGAGGATAAAATTATTTTTATGTTGCATCTGACTCACTCTTCCATCTTCCTCTTCCACTTTTGAGGACTTATGTAATTATATTGAGCCCACCAAGATGATGTAGGATAATCTCCCCCTTTCAAAATCTGTACCCTGAATCTCATCTACCTTTAATTATTTTTTATATTTTATATTTTTATACAAGCATGTATGGAATTGTTTCCTTAATTTAATTTTTGTACTTTCCATGGCTATACATAGAAATATAACTGAAGTTTATACATTGATCTTGTATTCCAAGACCTTATTAAACTCACTGATTAGCTTTAGTAGCTTTTTTTTTTTTTTACTGGTTCCTTGGGATTCTCTACATATAGTAAAATTTACTCTTTAAATAAGGACAGTTTTACTTCTTTATTTTCAATGTATTTAATTAATTGATTGATTGATTAGTTGGTTGCTTGGTTGTTTGACTTTTTTTTTTTTAATTCTTAAACTTGCTGAAAAAGCCAGTATAATTATGAATACAAGAACATGACATTCTTGCCTTGCTACTGATCTTAGGATAATATTTTAAGTCTTAACTTCATAAGCATGATGTTGTCTGTAGTGTTTTCATAAATTCCCCCTGTCAGTTTAAAAAAGTCCCATTCTATTTACAGCTTTTTGAGAGTTTATTTTTTTAATCGGTAGTAAGTCTTAAGTTTTATCAAATTCTTTTCCAATATCTATTTAGAGACTCATGTAGAGTTTTTTTTTTCTTTATGAGTTTAATATGATTGATATATTACATTAAATTAGTTTTGGGATGACAGACTAATCTTGTATTTATGGGATAAATTCCACTTGGTCATGATATATAATCTTCTTTTTATATTTGCTGGGCTCACTTTATCAATATTTTATTAGAAATTTTTGAATTGTGTTAACAAAGGATATTGGTTTGTGTTTTTTCCTTTTGTTTTGTTTTGTTTTGTTTTGTTTCTTTTTTTTTCTCTTGTGATGTCTTTGGCTTTGCTATCCGTGTAATACTTGTCTCATAAATGGGACTTGTTTCTTCCTCTGCTATATTCTGAAATATCAGTCTGGGTGATGAATTGTGTTATTTTTCTCTGTAAATATTTAATAGAATTCACCATGAGGTCACTGGGCCTAGGCTTTTCTTCATGGGAAGAAATCTAATTCTTAATTCAATTTCTGTAGTTCTCATAGTTTTATTCAGATTTTCCATTTCTTCTTGACCTGGTTTTGGTAATTTGTTCATTACATCTAAGTTGTCTTATTTGATTCAATTAGGTTGTTCACAATGTTCCATTATATTTCCTTTAGTTTTAGGAAGGCTTTCCTCCTCTGTGGGTAAAGAAGCACATTCAGAGTTCAAGTCATTTTTAAGTCTACTCTGGCTTTCACCATTTTTAATACCTTTTCACATCTTTTATGTCATGCTTTTTCAACCTTAGGATCAGTAAGATGTGTTTGGCTAGTCTGAATCCTCTTTAATGTCCATTGAGTCTGCAGGCAGCTTTGCATATTGCTTGTGCCAACCTCAGGGTAACAGAATAGTAAAGGCAAACCTAGTCCATGGTCCAAATCCAACTCTTGGCTTGTTTCTATACAACCTGTGTACTAAAAACTGTTCTCATGTTTTTAAAGTGATTAAAAGAGGAGGAGGAGGAGGAAGAGAAAGAGGAGGAGGAGGAGGAAGAGGAGAAGCAGATACTACATGTGGCCCACAAAACACAAATTATTTACCATCTGTCGCTTTCAGGAAAAGACTGCCTATCCCCAGTTTGGAACTGTTGGTCATCCCAAATCTGTCAACAGCATGATTACATGTGTGTGTCACCCCATGCTCCGAATCTAGGAAATCCCCATTAACCACATCTGAAAATCTGCCAGCCCTCCCAGCTTGCCCTGCCTGGGAGAGATGGGAGCAGTCCCAAGCTAAATGACTTAGGGTCCCCATAGATTTTGACCAGAAGTTCAACAGTTTTAAAGCATCAATACCTATCAAATTTTTGGATGTTTTTGTCAGCTTCATTCAACTTTCTAGTTGCTTCTTTTGGAGAGTATTTCCTGATCTCACTTAGCCATATTCCAAATGCCCACATCTATCTATCATCTATCTATCTATCTATTAAAGAAAAATAAATAAAATGAAAAGAAAAAAAACTGAAAAGAAAAACATCAAATATCAATTCATCATGACTATACCTCTTTTACTAAATATTTATTAGCCAGAAAATAAAATCATATATAGCAGTAGTCCTAACCTTTTTGGCACCAAGGATCAGCGCTCCTATGAGAATCTAGTGCCTGATGATCTGAGCTGAAGCGGTGATGCCAGCACTGGGGAGCAGCTGCAGATACAGATGGAGAAGCTTCACTTACCCACCACTCACCTCCTGCTATGTGGCCTGGTTCCTAACAGACCGTGAACCAATACAGGTCCACGGCCCAAAGACTGGGGACCCCTGGTATATAGAAATTTAGAAATTTAAGAGCTAACGAAGCAAAAATGTTGCAACTTTATTTATTTTCAGAATTTAAAGGGACACAAGAGTACAAAAATGCCAAGTGCTGACTAGAGTAGCAGTACATTATTACCAGTATAGATAGATCGTTCAGTTGATAGATTAAAATTGGAGACTAAGTAATTGGTGGCAAATTTTCCAAGGGATCATGTTTCTTCTAAATGTGAAATCTGCAGCCAAAGCATCTTTCTAGTAGGACATAAATAAGTCAACCACAGGTACTGAATACTCCTTTAGCACCATGGTTACAAAGATGAATAAACCCCCAATATGGTCCATTTATCTGTCCTGTCACCATAACTAAATTTCTCTAGTGAGAATATTACTGCCAGTCTCCTCTGGCATCTTACATAAGAGCCAGAAAGCCTACAAACAGAAGATCTATGAGTTTCGAAAGTGTGCAAGGTGTGGGCTTGATCTCTGGAGTTATAGCACTCTATTTTTCCACGACACATTTTATAAACTAGTTTTAAATCACATTACCTTGTTTGTGATTCTGCTACAGTGATCTTCCAATGTATTTCTTTAGAAAAAAAGTTAAATTATCTGCTTAAATTAGCCTCTTCTGTTTTCACAAAATAATACTTTTTCTTTCCTCTCCCGATTACATATTTCTTCACACATTCTCAAATGATCTTTTCCTTTAGAATCTAAAATATCAATATTCTCCTATAAGAAAATTGAACCAAATACAGAGTGAATATACCAAAATTATATCTTATTTCATTGTCTCAGATTTAGTTGAGAGAATGTATATAGAGGGTGTCTGGACAGGGTTCTGGAGAATGAAGACTGAAAATGAATAACGAGAAATAAAGTCATCAATTTTCTGATGGAGAATTAAATTATCAGCAGTCATCCACTCATGTTACACAGCAAAGTAATAAAAAAATCTAAAAGACAAGATCACCTCAGCTATGATTTTGCCTCATAAATTTTTCTTATGAATTTTACACTCAGCTTCATGTCGTTTAAGTTTAAAAACTTTAAAAGGTATGATTTACTTTCAGTAGATTTTTCCCCCAGTCTTTCTGTGCTGATTCTCTTTTCTCAATAAAATTCTTAGGTATTTGATATTCCCTACATCAAAGACATAACCTAATTATTTCTACATACTTCTCTTCAGCTTCTGATTTTTCACTGTTCTTTACCTAAGAATACCTTTAAGAGAGCTCATAGGGAAAAGGACTCCCCCACCTCCACCCCTAGGACCCAAAAAAGTTTTCATATAAATTAAGAAATTTGACAGCAGTTTTAACAGGTTTCTTATAAATAGAAGCACTTTGTTAGAACAACTCCCTTCTGCTTTCTTCAACCCTTTAGAAATTCTTCCTCAGGGTTATATTCAATAGAAAATGAGCAAACAATTCAACCATTGCCCATACAGAAATATTTTTGTAACAAGTAAAACTAGAAATTTTAAGAAAAATAATTTATTTTCCCACCTAAAACAATATATATAAAGCATTCAAGAAAAACTTTTATAGCAAATAAAATTAAAAAATAATATATTGTTGGAGTTTAAAAGTTTTTTATTTGCTCAAGTGACTTCTTAATACAATTATCACTAATTTTATGCTTATTCTAGTTCACAAAAAGAATCCCTGCTTTCTGCTGAAATACATACCACAATTGCTTTTGCTAATCTCTTAATATAAAGCTAGAAAAAAGCTATTATAAAGCAAACTTAAAATAAAATGTGGGGTGCATTTTTATGTGATTTTGCAAACTTATAATAAAGCAAAGAAATTACAAATCTAAATTTTATAGAATTTTAATATGTTATAAATTTGTAACAAAAATAATATATACATAGTGTTCAGTTCTCTACATTTTATTTATTTCAAATTTTAATATGATCATCATTGTTTATATGATTTGGTAACTTTGAATTACTTTTTAAAAATAATTTTATAATTGAGAAAGATTAATATATATTTTTTACCAAAATTCTCTTGAAAATTTTATTAACATTTAATGTAATAAATCATTAAACTTCTCCAGTTTTTATGAAGTTTTTGTTTTAAAAATGAAATTTATTTTAAAAGTTGTCTTCTAAACCAGACGTGAATAAACTTTTATAATAAACTCTCAAACAAAATTTTTTAAATATCTATTTTGCTTAGGATGACAGTAGCATTACATGATAGTATTGTTTTCTTTTTATTTAAATAAACTTTTTTCAACATTAATGCTTATTAGCAAGTCTTGATCTTTATTACTTTTCTAAGGCAATATAAAAACATGACACTTTAAAACTTCTTTTCAATTTCTTATGAACTATTTTATAGTGAATTATTTGGTTCTCAGTATTCTTTTGCTCACATTCTAAAAGTAATTTTAATCCCAACTGAATTTAGTACTCCAAAATTTTAAAAAAAAGATATTTACATAATAAATATAATTTTAATTACTAAGTTCTCTCTCATCACTGAAATATGTGCTTTACTTTATCCTTGGGTATTGTGAATTAGCTTATGTTGAGGGACCGCCTGAATGGAGTTGCCATTGTGTTGTTGTTGTTCTCCTTCAAATTTGGCTTGTTGGTAAACTACATCCTAACTGAGGCTGTCAAGAGCAGAATCTTCCCCTTATCTGAATTAGACTTCCAAGAAAATATAATTAAGTTAATACACTGCAGCAACCCAGATTTGTTAGGCAACTTTTCTGGCTTTGTCAAAGGACTAACTGGGTATCCTTGGGTGAGATATTTAAACATTCTCTCTAACATTCTTCAACTGAAAAATAGGATACTATAAAATATAAACTTAAAACATAGGGCTATTAGATATCCCATCAAAAAATAAAATAAAAATGAGAATTGACTACTCAATATAATAGAAACTGTTCTTTAGGATCTGACTTAATTTATAACTCTTGGAACACTTGATTTATGTTACTGATTTCTGTCTTTTAATTTTAGAATTTATTTCCATTTTATGAAATTCCCACAGAATTTCTAAGTTGAATAAATTTTCTCCCACTCTCTGGAGCAGTCACTACTTAATTATTTAATATATTTTCTGTTTATTTTATGTTCATTTAAAATATTAAAATGTGTTCAAATGGGAAAGAAATGGGGTGAGTTCCTTTAGTAAGATGAGCAAGCTCTTTTACACAGAAGTGGCATTTGGCATAAAGCCAATCTTCCAGGAGCAAAGACCCTAATGTATTCTTAGTCAAGTGGCCTTTGATTAAATAGTGTATGCTGCCACAGGCTCATAACAAGCACAGGAGGTACAGATAGAGAGAGGCATCTTGGGGCTATATTTGTTTAAAAATATATGTATATAATTAACATAGTTTCATGTTGGAGTAAATTCATAAAGGTAATTAAGAAGGGAAAAGCAAATATTTCCGAATCATTGTTGACATTTTTTATCATTTTGACCACATCAAAGAAAGAGAATGTCACCAAACTAGCATGGCAGCAGACTACCTCGAAAGGGAATGGGCATCTGGGGTGTCCTAGAGAAAGTGAGAACCAGTTGCTTCTCTGTTTATTGTTCAAATCTCATTAGGGTGCGGGGAGGGGGGAGGGGAGTCTGTGTACTCTGGAACTTGTGAAGTAGGAGGAGAACTACTAAGGAAGGGGGTAGTGATTGTTGAGTCTCTGTGATGAAACTCTAAATCTAAATTTACTTTGTTTTTAATGAAACCTCTCTTCAATAAGAATCATAAATTCAGTGGTTTTATGAGAAATTTTAAGAGTTTATGTTCAAGTTTCTGAACATTTAAACCTTAGGTATCCACTGTAGAGCTCCACAGGGGTTTTAAGTCAAATGCAGTCCATAAAATGAAATGACAATTTAAATTCATACTCATGAAAGATAGGAGAGGAAAATAGAACTTTAAAGAAGGATTTTTCTCTTTTAATACTATCTATTGGTTTCCAATTATAGTTATCTTGTGTTTACTCTATTGGTCATTTTCCTTTGTGTTAACAAACAGGATGTCAGTCCAGACCCGTTCCGGAGTCCTCTGTAATCAATGGCATACCACCGTGGGAAAAGTGCTGTACAACAGGTCGACATGAGAACAGCACTGCCTCCTACTGGATTTATCACAAACTGCAGCTCAGATTAGCACAAAATCAGACCACTCCAGAATGAAGAGAACTTTGGAGATTTTTCAAAGTCATTGATTTGGTCTCCTAATTTTACTGCAGATGCCAGAGGGCATGCTGTAAAAGGACTTTAAAAATATTTTGATCCTATTCTTTAGTAATTCGTAATTATAGAAAACAAACCGTATTCCAGCAGACATGTTTGATAAACTCATATCTTGAATAACCCTAAAAAGAAATAGTATTCCATTTTAAGATTCAGTTTCGTTTTTTGTTTTTGTTTTTGTTTTTTTTTTTAATTCCACCCTCAAAGAAGACATTATAAAAGAACTTCCACTTCTGCAGCAGGGCAGGGGTTTGCATTGGACTCCCAAGTCAGGTAGAAAAGACTTAGTAAATTCACAGAAAAAAAAGCAACATAAGTAGCAGAATTGTTTGACAGAACTTCATAGGAATAAACACTAAAAACAGCAGAAACTCTTAGGGAAAGACCAGCTCTGTCTCTTTGGGTCTTGGCTTACAAGACCAAAACAGTACAGTGGTTGATCTTTAAAGAAGTAGGGACACTAATTCAAATAGTAATATATTTTTTACTCAAAATCTATAACTTTTTTTCATGTCATTTTATACCCAGATAATAAAAAACACATTTGGGGTGGGTGAGTGAATTTTCAGCAGTTTGATAATACAATTCTAGAAATTTCATTTCCAGGTTCCCTTATAGAGTTTACCTCTGATTACCAAGAAAACATTATACTTTAACTTGATTTATCAAAGTGTTAGTCTCTGTCACCATATTGAATATACTGCTCTATCTTACTTTATACCTGAAAAAGCACATTTTTAATACTTGATTAGGAAATTACATAAATAGAGTGGGGAATATATATACCTCCATTCATAGATTTTTGGAGGTGAAATTAACAGTTTATAGCTCTGTAATAAAATTCCTTGATAACCATGCTTGCTTTAAAATACAGTTACATGATTATCTGTGATTCCAGCAGGAGATTTAATTATCAAGCAAAAAGAATTAAAAAATTATTTTCAATCTCTTCTGTGTATGTACCACAGAGAAACAAGAATGGAACTTTTGCTCATGATTTATGTATTAACTCAAATACCCTAGCATTTGGTCCCACTCTACATTCTGATACAAGATTAGGAAAACACTGGTAGTTTCACTGTGGGTACATTGAAATATGACTATTTCTAGAGCCTATGAAGTTGCACCAATTGATCAAAGTTTTAGTTACTATCATTTTTTACTGAAGTGAAAACAGGTTAAATTACTTTCTATAAAGCAGACTTGTAAAGTTTTCTAGTAAAGGACCAGACTGTCAATTCCACTGTTATGGTGCCAAAGCAGCCTTGGACAATATGTACATGAACGAGTGCTGCTGGATGCAACCCATGGGTCTAGTTCATCAATTCCTGCTTTAGAGTATATATACTCTATTTTAGAAAAAAATATAGAGTATATATATGTCTAGTGTTTCATCACAATGCTAGCTGTATTGTCTGTGTATCTGCATATCTTTCTATCTATTTATACATCCTGTGTCTGTCTGTCTGTCTATCTATCTATCCATCTATTTTTTATCATCTATTTATCTAATCTATCATCAATCATACTCTTAAAAAATGCCACCAAAATAACCTAGTACTCACGCAAAGCTAAGTTTACTATATATGGCAATAAAGAATATCACGAATATATTTTTTTTACTCAGAATCTTAGTTACTTTTTGGTAGGGAAATAGCAAAGGTAAGATATAAGGATTTTGAAATAATTAGTTTAAGATATATCTTTCAATGAAGAAGCATTATTAAGACTGAGTAGAGTTTACGACATAATAATTTAGGATGGTGGACACAGTGAGACTTTTGTTTTTTGTTTGTTTGTTTCACTGCTCTTGGAAAATGAATGCTTTTATGAAGCTATTTAATGAAAGTTTAATAGTTTAATATTCTTTAAATGGATCTTGGAGAACAAGTGAACAATACAAATATTTGCCCTTTTTTGGGCAAGGGTTTCTTGAAAAGTAAAATCATGTTGATAAAGACAATTGAATAGTAAAGTCATAGATAGATAGATAGATAGATAGATAGATAGATAGATAGATAGATAGACAAATAGATAGATAATAAGTTATTTGAGTGTGTTATATGTCATATGTGTAATGTTATGAAATAAAAGCCATATATTTTTAGGAAAATTTTTTTATATTTGTTTTTTGTCTTTGTTTGGAAACATATTTTTGAAGCAAAAAGTAATACTTTTGATTAACAACCCTGAATTAGTTGTAGTGTCTTAAATTATTGTTATATAGTTTACAGTAAAGTATAATGATAGTACATACTATAAAATTATAATGTAATAAGAAGAAAATTATTTGGGTTAATTGACAAAGTGGTATTAAAATAAATACAAAATAAAAAGAAGTGTAGTGTTTGTTTTCTAGAATAACTAAGTTAATTTGCATTCCATGAATAAAAAGTGAATAGAGACCAAGAATCCTGAAAATATTTATTATGAGTGACATAGATTAATAAAATAAAATAATAAGTCAAATTTAGAAACTTCTCTATACAATAAGTGGCTGATATCTAAGAAATACTTTAGGAGCTATGAAAAATTGACTATTTCTTCACATAAATTAAAATCTAGCAAATTATTTTTTAAAAAATCAGACTAGTTAATTTGAATATCAGATGGCAGCATTATATATATATTACATATATATACATATATATGTAATGACAATTTAAGAATGGCTAGTAATCATTTGTTATGAGGGGCAAGATGACAAGGAATGTTACCACATAAAATGCAAAATAAATAAATAAGAAAGCACGAGCATTCAAAGGACTCTGCCCAGTCATTGCTATTTAAAGAAATAAAATGCAATTCTCAAAATAGCAAGCAAAAATTTGAGAGTAAAGGAATACTATATTAGGCAAAACTGTCGTAACCTCAAAAAAGTTTATATAAATGTTTTTAATAAAAAGAGTTATGTTTATCATAATGATTATTTCTCCTTTGAAAGAAAGGGGGAAAAAACTTTCTTTGATGATTGTGGGTGTTTTTTTTTTCTTTCTTGAAAACAACATACCAATGTCTTTATCCAAAAACCTTAAATTGTACACTATATGGTCTACAAGAAAGAAGTCACGCAACATATATATTGAAAATTAACTCTGTGGGGAAGTTTTACAATATCATATCATAAGAAATAACAAAAATAATAGGCTCTGGGATTTCAAACTACAGAAAATGTAACACAGAATGAGCAGTTGCACTAGCTATATATTTTTTTATATTTATGAATCACATGTGCAATGTCACTTCTAATGGTTACTGAAATCATTTTCTGGCAGAACTGACTTACACTACGCCCCTTAGATATACTTTCATCCTACAAGCGAGAACTCCTCTCTGTTGCCCAAATAATAAACTGCAAAACTCTGAATGTTATATGATTTGTAAGCTAAAATTTACAATACTAAAAGCTGACATTATCTAGTTACCTGAAATAAATCATTCACTTTTAACATTTGTTTTGTGACCAAGCAAAAGAGTTTCTTGATATATCCAATATCACATATGTAAAGCACTCATTTTTAAGCTAGCAAGTTATTACTAAGTATATATTTATATATCTCACTCTACCAGCAATTTAAGTAGAAGGTTACCAGAAATATAGATCACATCAAGACATTTTAAGAAAGTATTTGGGGCTGCCATTTAAAGTCAATGGGATATCACAGAATTATATGAATTTCTGTGGAAATCCACTTTTCACCAGGAAACTTTATGGGTTTTGCAAATGATGGAAATAAATGGATAACATTGTTGGCATTTTTAGATATTTATATTAGATGAAGCAGGAGCAATTTAAATATCACTTAATTGGGAAGAAGAATCAGAAATAACTAATACTTTTTTTTCCTACCAGAATCATCTAGAAAAAACAAGCTCTTTTCTGTCTTTGAACTTGTAACTCATTAAAATCATATAATTAGAGTTGGTCCTAAATTGAAGAGAAGACAAATTTTAAATGGTTGTTTTGCCAAAATAAATGTTCAATGCTGAGTTTAACATCAAGAGCTTCAAAGTCTCTTTTTTCATCCTCAAATATTTTACAAAGTTTAGCTACAAGCACCCCAGAAGCCTCAGGCATGGTTTGCTGGCATGTTAATTTTGTAGAAGAAACTGCTCTATGACAGAAAAACAGAAATGCTGTTTAGCCCAAAGGGTAACAGGTAGGAGCAGGACACTCCAGGAATGCAGTCTCAGAACTGGCAGGGAATCAAGTTCTCAAGTCTAGAGAGACAGGTTAAGAGACAAAGAGGAAAAGGCACGTGCATCAGCTTGAATCTTAGGATGTATTCAACACAGGTGCATAGCATTCTCAGGGAATGAGAAACAATATGCGCATATCCCTTCTTCTCTGCGTCAGCCTCCTCTTCAAAAGCAAATAGTGATGTGTTCGCACTGGAAAACTGGGCAACACTTTACAAGCAGCAAATTATTACCGCTTCCTTTAGTGCTCATTACACTAACATTACTCATTATAAATGCGTTTGGTATGACATTATTTCCTCTTCTTTGATCTCACAAGAAAACTTCAAGCAATCTGTCATTTGCCAAACAAACCAGTGAAGAGGATTGATTTATTTTTTTCTCTTTCTGGTTGATAGTGATTTTAATTGAAGACTCATCGTCTATGAAAAAAAAATAGGCATGATTAAAGTTTGACTGAACAATATTAAACCTTGATTTATGCCCTAATATTAGCCAAATTGAATCATCATTTGCATTCAGATTTAAGTTCTGTCAAATGACAGTAGCATATACACAAATGATTTAGAATTTCTTTCAGTAACTGGTATATAAAAATATTTCTTGTGTTTATTAGAGTTTATAATCTTGTTTAGATGATCATTACATGACTTTTCATATTATGTTTTCTATTAAGTTCAACAATTTTTCTCCTTCGTTTACTCCATGTCCTGTCCTTTTAGTAAAGGACAAGTTCAAGGCATTAATTAAAATAGCTCACAATGTTAAAACATTTAAGAAATCTTAGTTTGAGAGTTAAAGAACTAACTAACGCTGAGTCTTTCAAATGATAATTTCATGTCATACTCCATTTATTTAAATTAGCTCAATTTTAAACAAAAGGGAATGTCGATGTTTAAGCTATCTTATTTTTGCAAAAGAGATCGCCTTCATTCTTTCTTCTGCAGATTTTGAAATTTCATGATATTTTCATAATAAGAGGTACTTTTATCACAATTTATTATTGTTACCTGACATTAAGAACTGCCTGCTACTAATTTCCATCCATGCAGAATAAAGTTTTCTTGTTATAATCTAGCTGTAATGTTAATTAAGATACTTATTTATTTACTCTATCTCTTTGTTAATGCCACATAGCATATATTGTTCTATTTTATTTTGGATTTGTTGTTTTTGTTTAATATCACAAACCAGTATGCTGTTTCAATAGCCCTCACTTTTTTTTTTTAGTTTTAAAGCTTTTGGTTGCTTTTTCAAAACTGAGAGATTTTATACTCCTTCAATAAAGTACTTATGCAATAACAATATAAAATTTGGATCAAAATATTGTGCATTCATAGAGATTCAAGTAGGAGACATTTATGCTTGTATATCCCTGATTCAAGTGTTAAGGCATAGACAATTAGCTAAAGTTAAAATTTATTTTATTACACCACATTGGTTATCAAGAAATCAATACTTATTTTTATTATTAACTTAAATAAAAGTTATTATTCTTTGTATATACAAAACCATATTACATCTCAATAATGTACTTAAAAATTATTTTATTTACCTAAGAATATCACTCCTGTTTATTTAACAATGTCTGAAATATTTTATCATGTAATATTGTTTATTTTAAATAGTTTAAGAAATTTTTTTTCTTTTGAGAAAAAATAAAACTAATAGAACATAACATAGCATTAAAATATTTATAATAAAAACTTAAACAAGTATGAAATATAAGTACCTACTTGATTCACAACAGTCACTTCTCTAGAAAAAGAACTTAATTCCAATTTAAAATGAATCAGACCTACATAATTAAGATCTTAATTGGAATACACAATACTGTTTTAAAATGTTGTAATTTATGCCAAAGCCATCCTGAGGAAAAAGAATGAGGCTGGAGGCATCACTCTGCCCGATTTCAAATTATACTACAAAGCGACTGTAATCAAAACGGCATGGTATTGGCAACAAAACAAGCCCACGAACCAGTGGAACAGAATTGAGAATCCAAAAGTAAACTCATATTTATATGAGTAAATAATGTTTGACAAAAAAGCCAAAAACATTCAATGAAAAAAGGAAAGCCTCTTCAACAAATGGTTCTAGGAAAATTGGAAGGCCACCCGCAAAAGAATGAAACTAGACTGTTGTCTATCACCACACACCAAAATTAACTCAGAATAAATTAAGGACCTGAATATAAGACCTGAATCAATAAAAATGTATAGAAGCAAACATAGAAACTAAATTCAAGGACCTTGGACTTAAAGAGGATTTTATGAATTTGACCTCAAAGGCAAGAGAAGTAAAAGCAAAAATAAATGAATGAAACTACATCATACTAAAATGCTTCTGTTCAGCAAAATAATTGTCAACAAGGTAAAGAGACAGCCATCCAAATGGGAAAATATATTTGCAGGTAATACCTCCGATAAGGGCAATAACAACAACAACAACAACAACAAGAACAACAACAACAACAGCAAAACAATCCAATCAAAAAATGGGCAGAGGATCTGAACAGACACTTCTCACTAGAGGACATACAAATAGCTAACAAATATATAAAAAGATGCTCAACATCGCTAGCTAGCAGAAAAATGCAGATCAAAAACACAATGAGATATTATCTCACACCTGTTAGAATGGCTATAATCAACAGGACAAGTAATAACAAATGTTGGAGAGGATGCGGAGAAATAGGAACCCTCATACACTACTGGTGGGACTGCAAATTGGTACAGCCACTATGGAAAGTGTATGGATGTTAAAAAACTAAGAATTGATCTACCATATGATCCAGCAATCCCTCTACTGGGTACTTACCCCAAAGACTTGAAAACCAGTATCTAAAAAGGTATTTGCACACCAATGTTCATTGCAGCATTATTCACAGTGGCCAGGGCATGGAAACAACCTAAATGTCCTACAATAGGTGAATGACTAAAGAAGCTGTGGTACATATATACAATGGAATATTACTCAGCTATAAGAAGAGATAAAATACTGCCATTTGCGGCAACATAGATGGACCTTGAGATAATCATGCTAAGTGAAGTAAGCCACACAGAAAAAGCTGAAAACCCTATGATATCACTTTTATGAGGGATATAAATCTAAAAACAACAAATGAACAGGACAAACAAGCAGAGACTCATGGACATGGACAATAGACTAGTGGTTACCAGAGGGTAGGGAAAGAAGGGAAGGAAGGGAGGAAGTGGTAGATGGGGTTAAGAGAGTCAAATATAGGAAAGAGGGGTAGGTGAAGTGTGTCAAGGGGATCAAATATATGGTAGCTAAAGAAAACTGGACTTTGGGTGGTAATCACACAATAGAATATATAGATTATAAACTATTATAGGTCAAATTATAATGTATGCCTGAAAATGATATAATTGTATTACCAATGTTACCCCAATAAATTTAATTAAAAAATAAGATTAAAAATTGTTTTAATTTAATTGTGTATGTCAAAAACATAGCAAGGATTTAGTAGTTGTTGACAAAAATGGAAGTCTCTTGCCATTTAAATTAAATATTTCTTTTCTGAAGAGCATTCTAATTTTGCAAATACAATTGAATTGGCATAATCTACTTACATATGCAGAAATGTCTTACCAAGATTTTACCACAAATCTTAACCTTCTTTACATTTTTTTATATCACTCTCTCTCTACTTGATAGATAAGATAGTTTGTTTTCCAAGCTTCTTTGAACAAGTTCTAATGTTTAAATAATAATCAGAATCAGAACTGTAGGAAATAATTATTTTCTAGATCTCTTACATTATTTTACATTTAAAAGACATCTTAGAGGTCATCTAGGTTCATTAATTTCTTTGAGTTACCTTTTCTTTGAGGTCCTTGATATATAGTCATCCATCTATTCTATATAACTAATATTAATAAGAATTATCATTAGGTAAGAAAGGGATAAATTGGATACAACCATTACATTAAGTATATTATATCAAACTGGACCTTACATCTATTATTGGAGGACAAACCCCCCCAAAAATTTGAGATTTCTGTGATATAGGCTGAAGGCAGACCTGATGTTACTGATGTTCCTGTGATATAAACTTGTTATAGAAAATTTGATATTTTATCTAGATAAATGTAAATTTTGCAGAGCCTGTTTTCAAAACTTTCAAATAAGCATTAACTACATCACATTTTTAACAATCAGAATTAAAGAACTGTGGCAATTGGTTTTGCCTTACTCAAATAAGTTACTTTTCTGTCAGCTATATAGACAAAACATATTAATATAATCCATTAAAATATAATAAAGCAAGGATAAATAAAACAAAGACATAATTCTTAAATGTGAATTATCTTCTTGTTCTTTATATCTGAAAGTGTACATCCCTTTGCAAATACTGAGCTCTGTGTTAGACCAAGTCTACTGAAGTAAAGAAGATTGAGGTTTTTCTCTCATTTCCAATCAATGCAGACAGCTATTTCTGGTCATTTGGAAACTACACAAGCTTTCATTTTGCTTTGGTTGTACGAAAATGGTTTGAAAAATTGTACTTTGTTTAGAGCAGAGAGCGGCATTCTTGTCAGAAAAATACACTCGTGGTGCCTTGATATCAAGAGACTAGTGCATGATATCAAGATTGTTACATTCAAATCTGCAATAACAGCAATTATTTATTGTTTTCTACATGCCAGGTGTCATTACTTCTATTAAATTTCAAAATTTTACAATCAATAAGTGAATTCATTCTCATTATAAATTATTCAGTCAATACACATAAAGTAAAATTCAACCTATATAAATTCTCTTCTTACAAAACCCCTACCTATATGCCTGTCTCTCAGAATTTATAGGTCATTTATATTTTTCTTCAATAAATTGTCTGTTTTTACACTTTACTCACTTATAAATTATATTCTTTATACTTTTAAAAATTAATTTTAGTTTTTTACATATTCAAATATTCTAGTTGTTATATTTTTGTTGTTCATAATAATAACTAATGGTTATCAAGTCCTGGCATGGTTCTAAGGACTTTGTATAAGTTAACTCATTTAATCCTTTCAGTACAATAAGCCTGGTAGGGTTGACCCATTTTACAGATGAAGGAACTGAGACCCACAGAGCTGAAAGACCTTGCCCAAGGTCGTAGAAGGTGGCAGAGGTGGCCACAAACTCAGATAATTAGACAGACCCAGAGTTGACTTTCTATGTAGTAAACCAAGGTATTATATCAGATGAAACATCTAATATATACATGCTTTCTATTTCTGCTTATGGTACTTTAAAAAATATTATACAGAAGTTTATATTTTATATAACCAAATTTGTCAGTCTTTTTCTTATTGTTTTCCCCTTTATTGCTTATAAGGCCTTTCATATTCTAAAAATTTATTCTGTAATTTTTCTGATGTTATTTTTATTCAATTTGGAGTATATTTGAGCTATAAATTTATTTTATATCTTATAAGATAATAACCAAGTTTTCAAACCCTATTTATTGAGTTTTTCATTTATTTTTTCCTACTATTTTGAAAGATTACCCTTATCATCCTCTAAGTGAACTCGTAAACATATATCTGTTTCTATATTTTCTATTTTGTCAGAGTAATTGTTTTTTTCTTTATTGTATCAAAATTCCATTTAAAAGAGCAATTAAGTATTATCAAAACCACTATCACAATTTTATTACATGCTTTTTTATATCTTTAAGGGCCAGTTCCTTACCTTTACTTCTCAGCCTTATCCTTGCTCAAAATGTATATTTGTCTATATTCATTTGTCTATGTTTTCTAAACTCATTCTTCCAAATGAAGCTTGGAAACTGCTTGTCAAGTTTCTTGGAAAACATGCTAAATTTGTTTTTTAATTCAATTGAATTGATTAGTTTATAGAAAATAGACATTTCTATTATACTGAACTCTTTTAACCTGGCATAAGGCATAGGTTGATTTGTTATATCTTCCTTTATGCTTTTAAATACAATTTTATGGTTTTCTTTACATAGGACTCACACTTTTCTCATAAAATTTATTCCTAATTTAATACATGTGTTACTAATATAACTGGAAATTTTTACTTATATTTTCTAATGTCTATTGCTGGTGTTTTGTTTTGTTTTGTTTTTTGTCTGCTTTTATTTTATATAATGAGCTGGCTGAAGTCACTTATTAGTTTGTCAATTGATTTTCTTGTCTTTTCTAGGAATAATGTCCTTTTTCTTTCCTAATAATTCTATCAATTATATATTTATCTTGTATTTTATTTTGCAGGAATTTCAATACAATGTTGAATAGTGGCAATGGCAAAAAAAGGTATTTATGTCTTGCTGTTTGAAATGCTAGAATATTTAATAAGAGCTTCTAATGTTTTCTGCCAAGTACAATGCAGAGTAAATATTACTGTATCTACCCTTTGTCAAGAAGTTGTCCTCTACATTTGTTTGCTAAGTAATTATTTTATTTGTTTGTATTCAAGAAAGAGAGTGAAACCCCCACCCCAGATTTATTGTGATATAATTGACATGTAACATTTGTATTGATTTAAGATGTATAACATAATGATTTGATATATGTATATACTGCAAACTGGTTAGCACAATAAGTTCAGTTAACACCTATCACCTCACATAGTCACAGTTTGTGTGTGTGTGTGTGTGTGTGTGTGTGTGTGTGTGTGTGTGTAGCAACTTTCAAATCTGCAATATAGTAATGTAAACTATAGTCACCATGCTGTACATTATATCCTCAGGAATTATTCATATTATAGCTGAGATTTTTATCTTTTAACTCCTTTCACCCATTTCTCTGACTCTCCACCCCTTGCCTCTAGTAACCACCAATCTGTTCTCTATGAGTTTGTATTGTTTTTTTTTTTTAACATTTCACATATGCAAGATCTTACAGTATTTGTCTTTCTCTGCCTGAATTGCAAGGTCTGTCCATATTGTCATATATGGTAGAATCTCCTTTTTTTTTATGACTGAATAATAGTTCATTATCTATATCTGTATCTATCTATACAACTCACATTTTTTATAACCATTCATCTGTCAATAGACACAAAGGTTGTTTCTGTGTCTTGGCTATTGTAAACACTGCTACAATTAACACGGAGTACAGATAGCTCTTCAAGATAGTGATTTTGTTTTCTTTGCAGATATACTCAAAAGTGGAATTTCTGTATCATATGATAGTTCTATTTTTAATTTTTTGAGAAACCTTCTTTACTGTTTTTCATAGTGGCTGCACCCATTTACATTCTCACCAACAGTGCACAAGGGTTCAAAAGGGTGGTTTTTAAAAAATAAGTTTCTAAAATTCTTACCTCTAAAACTCACTATGACTATGCCAAATCAGAGTGTGAATTGAGTTTTAAAGAGATTAGTTAAAAAGGCAGAAACAGCAAATGAAACACTAGAGAAAATGAAGGAGCTCATAGGAACCAAAAAATTACCAAGGAGAGAAAACTGCACTTTTTCTTATTTCTGACCTTTCTCTGCTGCTCCTGAGAAAAATGACAACTGTAAAGGGACTGGCATCTTACAACCCAAACTTCATACCAGTTAAAGTCAAAGCCTCCATGATTGTATCCTAACCCAAAGTTATAGACCCATGCAACAGCTCTGAAGAGAAGAAAATATCAGTCAGTCTAAATTGCTCTTTACAATCATATGCACTGAATCTGATATTTCTGGTTCTTGCTATTTGCTTAAACTAAATGGATAACCTGCTATAAATCACATCAGCCATATTTCCTTCCAGGCCAGTTTGGCAGCTGTCATATAGATATAATTGAAGGCTTCATTTAGGTAAAAAATATATTATTATCTATGATTCAAATGTTTGGTAAATATGACTAATTTTGATAATATATTTTCTGCTGTATGATTTCTACAACTAAATATGTATACTGTTTGGGTATTGTTGTGAAATAGCTTTCTAAACATTTTTTGTGGCTATCATTATTCACGTTTTCTAAAATTTTTAAATTTTTCTGTGAAACTCATGTTTTTAATATTTTCAATGTTTCAATATTTGAATGTTTCCCTAAAAGTGCCTATTTTTAGATATAAAATATATTTTTACTTTTAGAAAAATAGCAAGTTATGTTTAATAATCAGACCCAAAACTATCAATAGGAAAACAGAATTTCTACTCACTATAGATATATTTTGTTGTTCTATTTTTGTATTTTTTCACAGTAAAATGTCACTTTGGTTTGAGTGAGAAGCTATTCAATGCCTACTATGAAAAGAAGCCAATAATCCTAAAATTGCTGAAGTTTATCAGAAGTACTTTACAGGAAAGGTGAAAAATTCCATCCCCCCTTTTTTTAAATCTAAATTATATCCATAAATACTATATATTTTACAAAAGAAAAAAAAATTATTTCTTTCCCAAGTAAAAAATCTTTCTAAGAATTGCATTGTCTTTCACTGTGTTAAATGCTAATGCCCTGGGGAAGAGGAAACCCAGACAGTGACATTTCTACAAATATTTATGACTTTAACTTACCCCTCACAATACTCTTTCCCTTCCTTCTGATATAAATGCATCTGGAGAGCCTGGTGTGACACATGAAAATCCTATAATCCGAAAATGCCATTTGGATAAATAGGCAAAAATGTAAACCATTCCACAGAGGAGAAATTAGAAATGGTAAATGTGTAAAAGAATATTTTGTAGTAATTAGAGATTCAACTTTAAAAGACAGGTATCTATTAATTCTGCACTTAAATGAATAATGTCTGATTCTGGTAAAACAGAAACGCTCATACACCAGTGGCAGTAACAAAGGTGGTTCAATCTCTTTATGGAGCAATTTGGTAATACAGGCCTACCTCACAGATTCTGGTGGTTCAGTTCCAGACTACCACAATAAAGTGACAGAAAGTAAAACAAATGCTGTTGAAAAAATAGTGCTCCACTTAGGATTGCCACAAACCTCCAATTCGTAAACGTTACGTCTGCGAACTGCAATAAAGCAAAGCACAATAAGACAAGGTATGCCTGTACATGTCAAGAGCAAAAATAATGCATACTCATTGGCCATTTATGGGTAATTATTTTCAGTAAGCAATTCAAAATATGAAAAATGGATTATATAAAATTACATTCATTTCAGCATCATTGATCATAAAACAATGAAGAAAAACAGAATGTTCACTAAAGGGTTTAATTAAGTAAATTATGGCATCCACATAAAATCTTCAGCAATCTTATTTTTGAGAATTTACCCAAAGGAGACACACTAAAATGAATGCAAATCTAATTGCAAAGTAATCTTTATTACAGTCTAACTACTAAACCAGAAAGGCAAGAGTCATGGGATATAGTCAGGTATCAACTTATTGTCTGCTCCATGTAAAAATGATTCTCTGGGACTAATTCGCCCTAACTTCTTGGGTAATAATTAGCTCAGGTCCATGATTTTCCAATCATTCTTAGATAATGAAAAGTCCTGCCAATACTTAACAAAAACAAGCAAATATAAATGATTTTTAAATTACATTTTAAAAATTTGTTTATTCTAGTAGAGTAATTACAGTTTCATATCTATCCAAAAATTTTATCTCTCTTCTCTGCAATCTCAGTTCTGCAATAGGAAAGGGGAGGCATGGTAGATACCTTCCCTTCCTCGCACACCTAGTTTTCCTTTCCTATCTTCACTCATCACTTTTCACTTTGTAAGGGGTACACATGTCTTACTTGACTGATACTGTTATAAGAAAGCGTAGGCATTCTTTGGGCTTGGTGGGTATTCAGACTGACCCAAGACCCTTTTACTTCTAGAGGTCTCTTCCTGGATATTAGTGAAGCATCTTTAATGGTAGGCTGCTGGTAATTTTTTAACCTTTGAGACTTCTGGCAGTCTTTCTCTTTGTGAGATTTATTTAAGATACTCCTCACATATCCTGTGTCCAACAATGAAGTAAACTCTCCTTGCCAGACCATAAACTCTTGTAATTTAGATTTTTCATGTCTTAACCAGACCAGTCTGCTGGTTCCCAAGGTCCAGCTTTTTGATTCTCTCTCATGTCTTGAGGTGAAGAGAAAACACTCTCACTCTCATCCATGGGGTGTGGGGAGATGCCATAGTTCATGAGGGCTCTTTCCAAAAAAATCTTTTTCTCTTCACTTAATCTCCTGAACCCTTTGGACCTTTTGCTTACAAGTCCTTTATAGTTTCTTAAACTTTATTTTGAAATGTGATATCTATTATATTGGTACTTCAGGGAGATTCAGTCTAAAGTAGTTTCATTTCAAAGCTCTGTACAAATTATATTGTTTATTATAATCAAAAAGCAGAAGCACTCTAAATATTCAACGGTAAGAAAATGGTCAAATAATCATTACTTAATTTGAATATAGTGTAGCCATTAAAAACAAGTAAACAAAAAACAATGAGTTACCACATGGGGATGTGTTTGATTTAAAAATAGGTCTTTATCACTCCCAAGGTCCAGGAGTCAGTAGAGCTGATTTAGTTCTCACTTTATGTGGGACCTGGTATAGGAATGGGCATGGCCATTTACCTCTCTACATGTTAGATTCCTCATCCATAAAATAACAACAATTAGATTAGGGGATCCCGCAAGTTCCCTTCCACTTTATTTATTTTGAAACATCATTTTTAGAAGTTTTAAACATCAGAAGTTACAAGCTTTAAACATCAGAAGTTACGGGCAATTCATCAACTTTTAGAATGATTAGTTATATACTATAGCATGAGCACGCACTATTAAGAGAAGTACCCACCATCATGCTTAGAAAAGATGCTTCCTAAAAGGTTGGTAAACTCATGGCACTGAAATAAACACAATAATGAGTGCCAAGAGCAAGCCTGTATTGCAGTGGTCCTCAACCTTTTCGGCCCCAGGGACCAGTGCTTCTATGAGAATGCCTGATGATCTGACGTGGAGCTGAGGTGGTGATGCTAATGCTGGGGAGCAGCTGAAAATTCAGATGAAGGTTTGAGCACTTCCCGGTGCTCACTTTTTGCTGTGCGACCTGGTTCCCAACAGGCCATGGACCAGTACTGTCCGTGGTTCACGGGGTGGGGACCTCTGCTATATTTGGAATTCGAGAACATTGGCTCTTAAGCTTTTCCAAGACGCTTCTTTCAAGTACATGGAGATGAGCGAAGCAGAATGATCAAAGTGTTATCCTTAAAATTCTTTGTAGTATGATTGCTTTGCTGCAAACTGTTCTAGTGGGAGCATTCAGAGCCAGGTTTCTGTCATCTATATTTTATAATATCTATGGGTTGAGAATTCTTTGTAATACTCACTTTTATGTATATTACAAGCAGCTACAATGGGAGGAATATAAACCTATTACAGTTTGGAGAAAGACCTTTAAAAAGTTTTTTTTTTTTTTTTCTAATCCAAGGCACTGCTGCATTAGGTACAGAATTACCAGTATAATTAGAATAAATCAAAATGTTCTTGCATTGGTTTCATTTTTAGGAAATGTTAATTGCATGTTGCTTTCTGCTCTGTCTATATGATGGAATTTCTTAATTAGATTATGAGTTTTGGTGTGAGGGTTCAACCTCAGGGTAATTAAAACACTGGATAATTAACCATATTTCTTAAAACTTACACTCAAATATCTTTGCAACTATATCGCCACGTTTTAATTCTTTCAATGAACATATGTATGATTTTTACCTTTTTTTTCTTCCTTATGAAAGAACAGTGCAGTTCAGCCATTGATGGGTTGTTATAATTAGAAGAAATGGGCTTTCATGTTCTTGGTATATTGGTTGAGCTTCATTCGTCAAGAGAATGGCAAGAGTCTTTAAAACCCTGCCTCTATTACCAGGCTGAGCTCGGCAGTTCCTACTTGTGCCAAGGAATAAATTGTAGGCATATTTAATTGTAGGCATATTTCTAATAAATTCTTGGGAACTTATAGATTTTTTAAGTAATGTCCTAGATTTATATTTACATATCATCTCATAAATAGCAGCAAAGGCTTATCTGTTTGGAGAAAGAAGAAAAAGAAGGAGGAAGAAAGAGAGTGAACATGAAGCAAATTGCTATAAAATAAAAAAAACAAAAATACTTAGATTTCAAGAAAAAACAACAAAAGAGGGAAACAAGATTATGGACAGTTATGTAATCAAATGAAGTGGGGAAAACTGGACAATGCAATCTATAAAAGAGCAGTTGACAGAAGTGAATTTCTCTGGGAGGAAAAGACAATTATCAAGATGATCAATGAATTACAGAAAATGGGGCTTTCTGATAACTTAGCAAAGCCTCAGACAGGCTCTGTTCTCACACATTTGGCTTTACTTTCGTCCAGATCCAGCAGAAACAGGGACAGCCACATCTGGTGCCTCCTGATACCCCTTAGATGACAAACATGGATCTTTTTCCCCCGGACCCAATACAGCCTCTTTGTAGAGGGAGTGATGGTACAATGGGGCACCCATTCTTACTTCAAAATCTACTCTGATTCAAGAGAGGCTAGCTCACTCTATGCAAACAGTTTCATCACTGATAAAATGGAGATAATAATAAATACTTAGTAATAGCCAGAATTAAATAAGTGAATATATGTAACACCCCCTTCCTCCTTGCCCATGCTAGAAGATCAATACATTCTTCTTCATAATATGTTTCTTCTTTTAATTATAACAGTACTTCTATTTACTTTCAAGGTTACATTGATGTTTCCTTCTTTCAGGCATTGGTTTTTTTCTACCAGCTTTACCTGTCCCTCAATTCAATTATGGTAATGATGGCCATTCTAGAATATAAAGAAGTCTTGGCCTCTCCACACTCATTTTTGCAAGGACCATAAAATAGTTTAGCTGCTTTTATCCCTTCATGACTTATGTGCTGCTGTCACTTAATTTAATTTTTCTCTGTCTTTTTTCAAGTCCACAACACATAATTATAGTTTTATATAGTTAATGTGTAATTACCTTTTCTATATATTTACCACTCTCCTTTTTACTTTTTATTTATTTCTATATTACAAGTTTCCAACTAAGAATATTTTTCTTCTACCAGGAAAGTTTTCTTTAGTGGCATGCTGTCTGTTCTGTTATCTGAAAAGTCTGTATTTTGCCTTCATTCCCTTTGAAGGATTTTTGCGAGATATAGATTTCTGAGTTTTCTCTTAGCACTTTGAGAATATGATTCTACTATTTTTCAAATTCTATTGTTTCTATTGAGAAATCTATTTTCAGTTTACGCAGCACTTTACATGTGGTTTGTTTATTATCTCTGGCTGTTTTAAATATTTCTTTATAGTTGAAATTCTACAGTTTCAGTAAAATACATTGAAGTATAGATTTCTTATCCTATTTGGAATTTCTTGGGATTCTAGTATTTATAAATTGATCCCTTTCATTGAATTCTAGAAAATTCTCAGCAATTTGCTTTTCGAATGCTGTCTTTTTCTCTTTCCATTTTCTTAAATCATAATTCTGTCTTTTCCCTTTATTTCTTCCTTAATCACATACATAATATATTTGCAGGCTCCATTTTCTTTTTTACCAAATATAACAGTTTATTGCTGAATATTCTAAATTTTTTTTATCACACAAAAACTGATTTCTGCACCTTTCCCTGTTTATGCTCACTAAATCCAAATGATTTACCTTGCTTCTTATTCTCCTCAATTTCTCTCTAAAATTCAGCAACACTTATCATCTTTTTTCTCTTAAAATTTATTTTTCTTGACTTTAATAAAAAATCATATTTTTGTATCACATTGCTATCTTTAAAAAATTTTTCTTTCCCATTTTCACATCAAATTTGCAAAGTGTGAGTGGTCCTTAAGAGAATTTCCTAAATTTTAAAATTTTTCTCTATCATTTCTCCCTCAGAGATCCCATTGCTTAGCTATGCTCTCTCAAGGCTGTCATACCTGAATCCAGAGCTGATATTTAGCTGATAGGCTATTAATAGCATGACAGTACCATGCGCTCATGGCCTCTTTGCATTCAGGCTTATCTGCACAACGCTCCATGGGTTGTTAAATACTTTGAATACCCACCCTAGTTATTATCCCCAACTTTTACCACTCTTAAAACTTCCAGCCCCATATTTTCAGCTGCCTTGGGGATATTTCCGTTTGATTTACTCCAAGCATCATAAGCTCAGCATGCCCAAAGCTAAAATTACTATCTCTTCCCCCCTCCTACCCCACTCTCTCTCCAATTTTTTTTTACTGATATCCACATATCTTTTAATAATAGCATTTCATTAGTATCATTCCCTCAGGCATAAAATATCAGAAAAATTTTAGATTTTATCCTTTTTTTATTCTAAATTCTGTATTTTGACGATTTCTAATTGTTTCCTTTGTATATTTTTCTGATTTATTTTCCTTTTTTTTTTCTTTACCATTGGCATAGCTGAATTCAAACATGCCATGGTATGTAAACTTCTAACTGGTCTTCACTTTTATCCACCCAATGTACCAGAGACATAATATTAAAACAGCATCACTTTTACAACATCATGTTCTATTCACAAAAGCCACTGTAGCTTAGAGCAATACTTAAATAACCAGTGTCAAAGGCCCAGTTGTGTTTTTGTCTTCAATTTACAATTCACAAGAAACAATACCTTTGCAAAATACAATAAAATGAATTATGCAAGTATAAAAAGAGATACCAAATACAGCAACACTTTTTAAGTTATGTGTTTCAACAGATATAAAATTACTCCATAGTAAAATCTTGCCATTAGCAACAAGATATGTGGACCTAAAGGGTAATATGCTGAGTGAAATTACTCAGACAGAGAAAGACAAATGCTATATGATTTCACTTATACGTGGAATTTAAAAAAATGAAACAAATAAGTAAACAAAACAAAATTGACTCATAGAAATAGAATACAAACTGATGGTTGGTTGCCAGAAAGGAGGTGGGCAGAGTGAATAGATGGAATAGGTAAAGGGGACTAAGAGGTAGAAACTTCCAGTTATAAAATAAATAAGTCACAAGGATGTAATATGAAGCATAGGGAATATAGTCAATAGTGTTACAATAGCTCTGTATGGCAATAGATGATTACTAGACATTGTAATGATCATTTTGTAAGGTATATAAATATTAAATCACTATGTTGTACGCATGAAACTAATATAATATTGTTTATCAACTATATTTCAATAAAAAATTTCTCCATCAAATTGCTTTACAGGTTATATGTTTTCCCTTTCAATTTATTATCATGGATGGTAACAGTTTGAAGAATAGCACAGTCCGCAGACCGCACATGAAGGGGACTACACTTTAATCACCTTGGCACTGATTCTCTACTGTGCCTATAGAGTGGAATCAATAGAGGAGTTTTAAAATATGCAGATGTCCTTACCCTTAAGAGCTAATGAACAGACTCTCTGGGAGTATTGCCAGGGCATGGGCGTTTCAAAAACTCCATTAAATTGATTCTAATACTTAGCTAGGGCTGAGAACTATTGGTTTATAGAGAAAAGTATCCATTTTAAATTCTGTGTAATCGGGCTCCAATCTACCCTTTAAATATTATCAAAATCACTTCTTTTTCTCATATTTATATTTCAGGCAGCCAGTACATTTGGCCTTTCCAAAAAATGGTCTGCTTTTCCCCACCTCTGCTGTCTAGTCCCTGCCTTTACTTCGGTCTGGAATGTCCCCTTCTCTGTCTCTACCTACCAATGTCCAATTCACCCATAAGTGCCCCTAAAACAAAAAATAACCTTCATTTATGAAACCATTACTAATTAATTATAAAGCTTAATTTTGCCCCATCCTAATGTCTTTACTATTTTGATGCTTATAATACTTATGATAATTTTATATTCTGGTTGTAGAGGCATTGTAGTACACAGAAGAAAAAGGTTATAATCAGGAGAGCTGCATCTGATTTATATTCTTTCTAACCATGTGACCTTAGGTAAGCCCAATAACTTCACTTCTCCAAACCTGAATATTGGGAATAAACATCCCAACCTTTATCACAAAATAGGTGTGAAGAAAGAAAGAAAGGAAAAAAGAAAGAAAGGCAAAAGAAAGATAAGAAATCTTAGGAGACTGAAAGCTACCTTGAATTGATGTGGGCTGGGAAAGTGAGTAGCAGCATCCTGAGATGGTGGACAACTGAAAGTTTTAGCAAGAGAACAAATAATAAACTGTAGAAAAGTTTAAAAAATATTTTTCCTTAATTTTCTCGTGGAGTAGCAGAAACTAGCAACAGCCGAGACTCTTATACATGTATCCTGAAGTATCAAGGCAGATCAAAAGTCCTGCTGAAGTGAAAAAATTTTTTTTAAGTTATTGACTTAGTCCTCCTTTCTCTAGCCTCACACTTACTATCCTCAGGGCTGGTAAACTAGATCCATGGGAAGCTATCCTCCACGAGTGGAGTTTCATCTCAAAGTTTAAAGCATAAACTTGATTAGAGGGACTGTTTAGTGGAGTCATTTATGTTAGTGATGTGATGCTTTGACTCTCTGCACTTAATCTTATTACCACTTTTTCCCTTAAATTTTCCTAGGACTGGCACAATATATGCCTTGGCCTTAGACAGTTCTATACACATTCCCTGAGATTATAAGCCAAAATAAAGAAACACAAAGAAATTGACACTGTAAGAATTATTAGAGCAAGAATGCCAAGAATTTTAAATAAGTGATAAATATAGTTAAGATAATAAGCTAAGATATTAGCAAAATGAAAAAAGAATAAGGAAACAGAAGAGTTTAGAGAAATATTAGATAAGAAGACATAATGGCTGATATAAAGAACATAACAGATGGAATAAATAGTTTGGCAGGTATAGCTGAAGAGCAAAGAAGTGAACTTAAAGATCAGATTAAGAAACTCTGTGAAGGTAAGAATAAAAAGATGAAAAATATATAGAGAAAAACCAAAACGTGGGAGAAATACCAATACCCAAAAGGAGAGAAACATGAGAAGAACTAATAAATATTTTTCAAAATTAAAAAAATTTGGAAGACTTCAAATTGATAGATTAATAGGGCTTGTAAAGGGTCAAATAAAGAGATAAGAGAACATTCACACACAGATATTATAATGAGAGTGAAAAATTCAAAGCAAAGGAAAATTGAAAGAATTTCAAAGAGAAAAATTACAGATTAGCAAACTGAAAATAAGACAATGTAGTTATTTTTAAAACATTAAAGAAAAGAACCATGAACTTAAAAGATAACTAGAGAAGTTGATGTCTAAAGATGAAAGCTTTATAAAAGTATTCTCATATATAAAAGGTCTCAGAACTTTTACCATAAAATAGTATTCATTTAAAACATTCTTTGAAAGAAAAAAAAAACTAGGATATCCTGGAAGACAAATGGAAAGTAAAGATGAACAAAACTAAAATTCTGGATAATAATAGGATAGTGAAAGGCAAGACAAAAGAAATTATGAGAAATTATTCAGTTTGCATTGTGTTAGAAAGAACATATAAATATTTAAAAATTTAGGAAGCTGATAAGGACAAAAAAAGAGAGACTGTGAGTCTTAAGATAAATATGATAATCATAATAATAAAAATAGAAATGTAAATTTTAAACCAGAAGAAGAAAATTCTAATAAAAGATGGAAAGGAGGGGGGAAGGTATATAGAGAGAAGAATAAATAAAAAATACAAATGGTAGAAATTAGTCTTAATTCATTAATAATTATGATTTACATTTATATTAAAAACATGAATTAAAATGTTAGAAATAAGATCTAATTTCTTAGTAATTACACCAATTAAAACTCAGAGTAAATTTACTAATTAAAAAACCAAGTCCCCTTAAATGGATAAAGAAATATGTTGTCCAGAAGAGACAAACTGAAACCGAAAACAAAAAATACTCAGAAAGACTGAAAATAAAAGGATGAAAAATATATACCAAGCAAATATGAATCAAAGAAACTTCAGAATTTTCTTATACAACCCCCACAGGTTTAACAGAAGTCAACACTATAACCCAGCTCGATCAAAAATCACAAGAGAAAGAGAATGGGCAGGGGTAGAATTGCAGTTTAAGTGTGAGCCGCTGGATTTGACAAGACTCTCGCTGATAGGAACCAGGTAGATTTTATGGATTTTATTTTACATCTCTAAGAAGTAAATAGTGAGATCTATTTTGTAGCGGGAATATCAGAGGGTATATGAGATTTTGGACTGCTCTGAAATGATCTGCTGCAGAATATCTACCACCTACTATAACCTAGGAGTAAGGATTTAAAAATATATGACATCTTAAATAAAAAAGAAAAAAAGAGAGGTGAAAAGTATAAAGTGTTAAATAGGCAAAAGAAGAAAGGGAGAGAAGGAAAGAGGAGGGGGAAGGAAGGAAATAAAAAAAAGAATAGATTATAATCAAGAATAAAATATGCCAAAATAAATAAAAGCCAAAAACCCAAGGTTTTTCTAACTGATACAATTATGTGTTTTCTTTTCCTATAAAATAGCAATCTCTCTGCTTCAGAGGACAATCAGATTGTCTTGCTTATAGTCCTGAATATTTGATTTTTTATTATTTTATTTATAGGTATATCTGAGATAATAAGAGACTCCACTGTAAACAAAACAGAGAATATATTTGTGTGTTTGTTTGTTTGTTTGTTTGTGTTTATGATTAGATAACCAAACCTGCCAACACTAGGTTTCCTCTCCGGAGGTCAGCTGTGGGACAGACACACATACCTTTACACAGTATAACTTTGCTCCTACTGTCTGAAATTTCCAAAGCACATGTTTTGGATTACTCATTGCTCTCAACCAAAATTGATATGGGCCTCATTTTGTGATGGCATCTTTAGCTGACAGTCCAGCAAGGAGAAAATTCATCAGATTTTTAGTTTCTAAGATAGAATAGAGGGAAACAGAGGGAAAGATTGACTCTACAAAAGTTTCCTTCCAAGAAGAGGATTTATAAGGTGCAGATTAACTTTCCTTGTAAAAAATTCACATTTGAATGCTGAAGGCAGAAGCTTATTCTGATATAAAACTTGAAAGATTAAACAGGAAGTTTATCCACATAAGATAGAGATAATATTCTCTATCATTTTTATTATTATTTTAGATTAATTTTTAATAAACTTTTCACTCAGTATGTGAAGAAGATGCAAATATCTATCTAATGTTGTCTTTCTGCAACCAACATCAACAAAAATATAAAGAACCCCCCTTGGCATGCCTATTTTTATCATCATTGCCCTATTAATTGAATAGTCATCTCTTAAAACTTAGTTTACTATTTAAAATTGCATAAGAGAATTAAGTTGCTCTTTCAAAGTAAGACCTGAAAGTAAATTTAATTTCCGATGATTTTAATTTTTTTCATGGGGAGATGCTTCAGAAGGCCATCTCATTCATGGAGGTAGATATTAAATGTGATATTTAATAAAGACAAATGGACACGAGGAAGGAGGTTTGTCGGTAATGCTTTGTTGGGCTCTGCCCTTTTTAAAATGAGTTAATGACTTTTGCTTCATGACCCATTTCTAATGATAGCTTGGTCTTTTCTAAAAGGACACCATTGTCATAGTTCAGAGGCATTAGGCAGTCATACCATTGTGGCACATTAAAAGCAAGTTGAAAAGATTTAAATGTTAAATACTTCACAGAATAAAAGGCCACCAACTATCTAAATAAAGAAATTATTTTCAGACAATAGATTATAAAGATGGCACTTGGTAAGAGAATGTCTTGACAGTCAAATTCTGTTTTAAAACAGTTACAGTAACTGGACTAAACATTATAAAGTACACAGCTCTTCTAATTCAAATACCATCTCATTGTAGATTATATGTTTTAATACAGATGGTATTTTTTTAAAAAAATAAGGCAGTACTTTGTCTCTCTTTACTCTGAAGCAACCATTTTGCTTCATTTGATTTTGCTTCGCTTGAGTTTGGGGAAAAACTATGATTATTTCTTGTCTGTGATTATAATCTTATATAATCTAGGCTATAAGTCAAGTCAATAAAGTCATTTATTTCACTTTAGAGTTATCTTGTGGAGCTAGTAGGCAAAGTACAGATGTAAGAACCCAAATTCCATGTTATCTATCCTTATCACTAAACTGAACTCATGAGTTATTTAATGCCTCTAACTAAAGATTTTCTCTTCAGAACCAAAAATATTTTAATTCTCCATCAATTACAAGATAGTTAATTCACTTAAGCATATTTACTTGTTATTTTCTTTAATGCACTGATACAATGTGGATTGTTATGAAAAAGTATAGAATTTTTCAAGTAGGTGAAATAGACAAAATCTGCCCATGTGAGGAAAGAAAGGTAATAACAGAGCAAACATGATTATTCATCATAGAACATTTATAGAAAGAGAATAATTTTATAAGTGAATGTTAGGAATGCCTTTCTGCAGAAAGTGTTTTTGGGTACTGGAAAATATTATTTACTTCTCAAGTCTTACATTCATTCTTATTCACTGGTCATCGTAATCCCAAGTTGTGCTGAGTTTCTAAAAAAACTATTTCAAGTATGATGCTAGATAGAGAGGTAGAAATGATATACAGGCCAGCAACAGTTGAAACATAACCTAAACTCAGACCATAACTATTATGTCTTATTCAGAGTCACCTGTGTACCTCTAATCTGTCTTTTGATCTTAGTATGTACCTCTTTTAAGAAAGAAAATTAGAAGCAGCATGTAGAAGGCAATAGCAGAAAGAAAGAGCTGGAGACAAAGAGCAATATTGAGAGCTTTACAAAACCCTAGGTAAGGAATTAAGAGTACGGGAATTCAAACATGGGAATAAAGACAAGAACAACCCAATAAGTATTAAGAAGAACACAACCCACATTTGGTGAATAATCAGATATGAAGTGAGAACATTCATTTATCACACAAGCCAAAGGTAGGTGGGTACCAGAGTTCCAAAGTCATCAGGAACCTCAAACTCTTTCTGCTTGGCTGCTGGAGAAACACAGCTTCTACCTTGTAATACGAGGAGGAAGCTGCTCCACTTTGCCATTGCGTGTACAGTCCCAACAGGAAAGAGAAAGAGAAAGAGGAGGCATGCTCCTAAAAACAAACAAATAAACGAAACTAGTTCTGGCATTGTACACATTACTGCTATTGACTTTGAGAAGGGAAAATAGATACATTCTTCACTCCGAGTGGCCACATATAGCAATCTGAAATTCAACGTTTTATTAATGAGGAAGAAATAGAGAACAGATATTGAAAATAATCTCCACTTACAAAAACAAAGAGGGATCTCCTCACCCCTAGCCACCGGGGAGAGTAGAAGAATAAAATAAAATCTGGATGTCTTCTTAGTATTGTTGGCACGAACGTAGAAGGCTTGATATAGACAGAGATACACATTTATACCTACGTACCATGTAGCAATGTGTGGGAGGGGTGATAATATCTAGGAAAACAGCCTTACACCCCACCGACGTGCTGACTTGCATCACAGTCTTATAGAAAACTAAAAACGGAACAAAATATTTAGGCCCAGTTCTAAAGGAAGGCTAATTCTCAAACCAAATGGTGTTTTAAATTCCCTTTGATTTAAGATATGGATTTTCTTTTAAGTTAGAGCAGAAATGGTGAGATTTTGGGTGGAAAACAGAGCTACTGGAGCATTATGACAAACATAAAGTGCTCATAAAACAAGTAAATATAAACAATATATTAATCATTATATTATAATTGAGATATTTTGTTTCCTGATGTTTCTTAAAATTTGATATATGGTTTTATATCATTTTATGGTTCCTCTGTTGCTCTTATTATTTGAAAAGGCATGATTTTATTTTTAAGTCCATATTTAGTATACCGAACTCTAGAAATAACATAACTGCCAATTTACTTTTTGCAAAAATCAATTTCAGACCTATCAAAACACTGAAATAAACCAGGACCTCTTCTCCATAGCTATATCCTGTTGCATACCCTACTGAGTGTCACAGTTCTAAACTTTTATGTCTTAGTTGTTTCCTTTCTTTCTATTTTTTTCCCCTAGTTATTGCTTTGGGACATATCCTGCGTGAGGAATCATGAAGTGTGAAAAAAAAAAAAAAACAGATTGTGTGGATCTCTAACATGAGAACCTAGCACATTTGGGGAAGTAGCTAAGGCATATAAGCCTTTTGTATTTCGAGGTAGATGGATTTGGAAAAGATAGTCAAACTTTTTAAGTCCTAGGTGGCAGAGATAATAACCAGACAGGTTTCTTACAACATTTTTCAGGTGAGATAAGAATGTTAATGAGGTTAAATAACATTCAAAAAAGGCACAATAAGTCATACAGATATTGCACTGAAGAAAAGATAAAAAGGAGTTTAAGAATGAAAATAAGATTTTAACGTTTGGGTTTGAAAGGACTTCACTATGTCTCATATATGAGAGTTATTCATTTTAGGCTAAAACCAGAACCAATAGTGTTTGATTTTGGATCTTATTTTACATGACTACTTATATTAAATAACTGAATTTTAAACTTCCAAAACTGCATGCAAATATATGTTCTGGGTCACTTAGATATAAAAAGCCTCAGAAAATGTATGACATGTTAGGGAGAAGAAAAGAGAAGACATGCTTCGGCTTAATGATTCATGTCTAACACCTCTAATGCAGAAAAGCTTTGTCAGCACAGAAATGCTTCTTCTTTGCCATCAAAACTGCTGTAGGTTTTTACAGCTGCTGTTTTTAAGGATGGTAAGAACAGAAAGCCACAATATTTGGAATTTGCTAAGCAGTCAATAAGAATGAGCAGGCATCTACATTTGTCGTTTCTAAAGGCTATCTGGGTTGGGGGAGGAGTCCTTTTAGGAGTCCTTTTTACCTGAAAATTTCAATCAGAAATTATATTTCATGCTTCAAGTATTTAGTTCTCTCATATCTATTTTGTAAAAATGGTTTATATGCAGATTATGGATTCATGTATATGAAAGCATTTTACAAACTAAGGGCTATTGAAAGTGAGTTACTACCACTTTAGAGTAGCTGTTGATGAAGCTGGCCCTGTATAGTAAGAAGACAGAGCCTGGACCCGTGTCTTCTTGTACACAGGTAAAAAGTATAACACTAGACATTCAAGCAGTTTAGATGTCCCTGTCTTTAAGATTAAAGGTGGAATTAACGATCTCCAAGGACTCTTCTCAGCTTAAATATTCAAAGATTAGAATAAGTAAATCCAGTGGGAGTTGAAATAGAAGTGAGGTGAAAACTTCAAAAAATATGGTAAATTCCTACATAAAAAATAATAAAGGACTGATACATACTACAACATGGGGAACCTCAAAAACATTTTACTGAGTGAAAAAGCCAAATACAAAATACTACATTATTGCACAATTTTACTTATGTAAAATGTCCAGAATAGGCAAATCTATGTTTTATTGTTCAGAAAGATTTTATTTCCAAATAGTGATTATATGTTTGTAAGTGCATATATGATATATTTTATGTACATGGATTAGGTAACTGTTTAAGGACAAGCGTCTACAGAAAAATTATTTTCTGCAAGAGTAAAGTGTGAAAAATACATATCAGTTGAAGAGACTAAAACTACATGTGGATACAAAGAATAGATATAGGTTTTCATAATGAAGAACAGAATTCCCACCTTCTATGTCCTCTTATGTGGTTACCACTGAGCAGGAAACTAATCAAAGACAAAGCTTCCAGCTTCTGGTTTCCAGATTGTGAAGGGGAGAAGGGATGCGTAACAGACAAACTGGCACTTTCATAGTTAGCACAGCCTTACTACACGCTGTAGCACTGTGGCACCCAGAGTAGAAGCCTAAAATAGAAATGTCCTGGTCCCTGAAAAAGTGATGAGTCCTCTGCTGCTGACTTCTCCCCAGTGAACTCAAACCCCTTACCTGAGAGCAGCATCGAAAAAGTCCTCTGCACCTTCCAAAATTCGGTTCTTTTCGTTGGCTAGATGTAGGACAGGGATCTCCAACCCCTGGGAGGAAGACTGGTACCTGTCTGTTAGGAACCTGGGGGCATAGCAGAGGTGAGAGGCAGGAGAGTTAGTGAAGCTTCATCTGTATTTGCAGCTGCTTGGCAGTGCTAGCATCACCGTCTCAGCTCCACCTCAGATTATCAGGCATTAGATTCTCATAGGAGACTGGTACCTGGTGCCAGAGATGTTGGGGACCGCTGATGTAGGAGACAGATGCATGCTAGAGGTATAGAGAGGCTCTGAGCAAGCTCTTCTGGAGTCCTTTGTGAGCTCACTGAGCATTTCCTCCTCAGCCACCTCCATTGGGTCCCCTTCTTTTCTAGTTTCACTGTGGCTTGTCTCTGCATCTGCTTGCTTGGAGAGCTCTGTTAGCAAACTCCACATGCTTTGCTTCAACTTCTTTGTGTCCATCTTTTTTGCAGTCTTGGTATAATGAATTTCAATATGTTTACCTTTTGAGATTCAGCTACCACATTTGAATCCCCATAAGTGGAGATGTCTAATCCTTCGACTTCAGACACTTCATCATTCTCTTGTGTTGTCTTAGATGGATGGCAAGGATAAGGTATAAGGTCAAAGGTCCCAACTGGTCACACAGATAAGTCCCCCAGCCTTTCATAATCACTATCAGTAGCCTGTAATCCAGGGCAAAAGTTGGAGGTGTCATGAGGGTGGTTTTAAACACAGTCTTCAATTCCTTCATAATGGTTGGTCCCTATCTCTAAGTGAAAGAATTTAGACACACAACACTGCATTATTGTATAATTCCATTTACATGAAATGTCCAAAATAGGCAAATCTATAGAGACAAAAATTAGGTTAGTGGTTGGGAGAATCAGGTTGGGGAGACTACGGAGTAATGGCTACAGGATGCAAGGTTTATTTTGGGGGTAATGAAAAGATTCTAAAATTGATTGTAGCAATAAATGCACAACTCTGTATATACTAAAAGCTAGCCATTGAACTGTGCACCTAAATGTGTGGATTTTGTGGCATGTTATTTATATCTCAGAAATACTGTCTTAAAAAATAACGTGGCTTTAGTGGTGTCCAGGATAGACATGGGAAGTGTTGCAATGATTCTTCTTCCCTGTGATGCCAATCTCCAGTTAAAAATGACTTGATTGTCCTCATTAATAAAAATGATCATTGCCTTAGGAAATACAAAATAGGAATACATTTTTCTCAGGTGCTCTCTTTCTGCTTCCTATAAACCTTTTGCAATGCATTATCTGCTTTCTGTATTGTTTTCACTAGTTCTCATTTGACAACGTAGTCTTCATTGTCGCGACCTCTACATTCCAACCTACACTTCGTCTGCAGCCACTCCCACCAACCACAACTTAAGGACCAGACTTTGTCCTTAGGAATAGCTAGAGAAAGGGCAATTCACAGCTAAACAATAACAACACATGTATTTGTATAGCATATGCATCATCGAATTTAGAGTTCTCTGAAGTAATTAGAGGAGATATTAACCCCAGTTTAAAGATGAAGGAACCGAGGACCAGAGAAGTTAAATGTTTTGTCTAGAGTCAAACAGTTATTAAATTGAAAATTCTGGATTAGAATATAGTCCAATCTGATATCAAAAGCCATACTCTTTCTTTCACATTGTGCTGACTCTTTTACCAAAATGAAAAACAGCTATCTTTTTGGAATGTTTTGTACTTTAAAAATTGAATTGTTATATAAAAACCTCCTAGCAATAAAATTTTTCAGAAAACTGGAGAGAAACTTAAACTTAAAATCTACCTAACAAAAATTTAAGAAAAATCTATCCAATTAAAATATTTTTAACTTTGCAACAAGATTCATAATCGCAGTGTCTTTAGAAAGTTCTTGTATTCATTTAAAATATAATTCCATTTACAGAAATCAGAAGCAGTTTCTATATTGAAATATGAATCAGAGAACCTAAATTTAAGTTCAAGTTCTTCTACTAACTACTTGAATAAATTGTGAAGCCTGCAGGAGTTTCAGTTTCCTCAAAAATAAAACATGAGTTTAGAAATGATTTTTTATTCATGCATTCATCCATTCAATCATTCATACATACGTTAAATGTATGCCTGAGTAGTCTTCTAAGTGATATAAATTCCATAGTGATGAAAACAAAACAAAAACTAGCTGTGAGGGTCAACTGCTAATTTGCTCTCAGCTGTTTTCAACCTTCTCCTCTGCCGTTTGTGTCCTGAATCAACTTATCTTTATGCTCTCCTGTTTTCTGACTTCTGAGTAAGTTCACCCTATAGAAGGTACTGGTAGGAGATTAGGGAGTAGGAGTTGTAAAAAAATCAGAGTATTTCTCCCACTGTTACTCTCCTTTAGTGAATCCTGCTCTTGCTAGGAAGTCCCACCATGATTCTAATTCTACTTTGAAAAATATCAACTTCTTTCATCATCTCTACAGCTTCCTACTATTGCTAATATCTTGATGCTTCATGATCTCTATAAAGTAAAAAACGACCTATAGATCCAAGTAACTCTATAAACCCCAAGCGAGATAAACACTAAAAAAACACATCAATGTGCATTATAATCAAACTGTAGAAAACTTATTATAAAGAGAAATCCTTGAAAGTAGATCAAAGAAAAACAAATATGAGAAATACTACTGATTTTTATCAGAAACAATAACAGTAAGATAACAAGACATCTTTAAAGTGCTGAAAAACAAGAGTAAAAGTCCCTCTTACCTAGAAATCTACAGCGAGCAAAAACAGCCTTCAAAACCGAAGGTGAGACAAACACATATTTTAGAGAAAGCTGAGAGAATCAGCTACCAGATGAACAACATACAAGAAGTGTTAAGGAAAGTTCTTCAGGCTAAAGAAAAATTATGCTAGATGGAAACCTGAATCTTTACAAAGAAATGAACAACAACAGAAATACTTAAGTATTTCTCATCTTAAAGTTTCTGAGTATTCAACACTAATCATGTTTGCAAGAAGTTTGTGAATAAAGAAAGATTAACTTTGGTAACAGAAAGACTTTTCAAAACGAATCTTAGACGAATTATCATACCAAGACAACATTCATTCATAATAGAGCAAGATATTATTAACAATCAAATTTATGTTAAGTGCTATGAGGGACACCTTCATTCTCTAAAGAGTCATATCTACGTATATGCCTTAGAGTTCATAAGCTAGTATATTTGAAAAAGAATACTCATGGTAAAAATAAAAAGAGAGAGAGAGAGAGAGACAGAGAGAGAGAGAGAGAGAGAGAGAGAGAGAGAGAGAGAGAGAGAGAGAGAGAGATGGTGGGGAATAACAGAGAAGGAGAGAGTTTTCAGAAAAAAAAGAGAAATTAAGTACAAAGTGATTAACATGATTAGAACATTGTAACAAATTTACCCTTTTAATATCTCTTCAGAGGACTAAGGTGTTCAGCGTGATTGTCACCCTTGGCTCACAAATTTGGTTAAAGAGATATCAAGATGAAAAGAAAGGAAAGGACATCAAAAGAGATAAGAATAAAGGAGAAACACATACATTTGTCTCACCTATCAAAGGACACATTTACATTGTTTTCTTAAGAGAAAAAATAATCACTGAATACTTTAAAAATTCTTAATAATTTTCAAATTGTTGTGGTTGATATTTCAAATATGAACTCAAAATTGTGTGCTTGTTTATATGCATGAAAAAGTGCTGAAGATATTGAGTGGAGAAATGTATTTAATTTCAAATATATATTCTCAAAAGAAATAATGCAATGAGTGGAATAAATATAAGTAAGTATACATTTATGTAAATTTAAGTAAATATATCATTTGCAAAATCATAACAATTATATTGTTCTGGAGAGGTTATATATATATATTTTTTTTAGAATGAAACAGAAAACTAAAAATTTTTTAATCTGCATTTGATTGATCAATTCATCAGTTACATTTGTACTATATCTTGAGATTGAATATGACTTATGTACATAATTTTGAAAACAAAAGTCCAGCAAAAGTCCAGAAATAAGAAAGACCATAATTTTGAGATAGCTACTTGAATGTTACCTATTATCACACACACATACACACACACACACACACACACACACACACACACAGTGCTGTGTAACAAGCACCCAAATTCAATGGCTCCAATTAATAAGCATTTATTATTTCTCACAAGTTTGCAGGGTTGATAGATCTAGACAAGACAATGAAGGGAAGTTTAGCCCAACTTACATATTGCAGCCAGCCAAGCGTTGGTTATTTGGTTTGGATGGAAACCTGAGTGACACTCTGTTCTATGTGTCTTTTACCTTCCTTCTGGAATTTAAAGACTACCTGGGGAAGAAGCACAAAGAAGCAAGCAGAAACATGCAAAGCTTCTAGAAGTTTGAGCACACTGTCAATCCTATCTCATTTTAGAGTCATCTATTGTGGAAGGAACTGCAAAGTCACAGGACAAAGAGGGTGAATATGAGGAAGGGTGAATGAAATCTATCTGGCTTATGCTACAAATAGAAAGACCCAAAAGCCACACTGAGAGTGTATTAACCATGAATAGTCCACTGATACTAAAAGAATTTACTTCTTAAGCCTCTGTAACTAAATTCGAATATTCATGGCTTTCACTGGACAAGTCTTTGCTTTTTGGCTACTATTGTCATTCCACCTGTGTAAATAGTGTCATGTCCTATAAGTGAGCTGGTCACAGCATTGGCTAGGACTGCAGTAAACATGGTTTTGGGGATGCTATGTGGGCATTGCATTTTGCCACCATATCCACTAATCCATGCCTCTTGCGTTACAGTGTTTGTACTAACTTCATTATTTTAATATTTATTAAGTCTTCCTCTCTACCAATTCTGTTATAGATAGAAAGTATGAAAATAATCCTATTTAAAGAAAAAAAGTTAATTGTCACCCCTACTTTTCTCTCTAATTATTCTAGGAAATATTAAAAAAGAAAGAAAAAAAGAAAAAAAAAAGAAAGGAAGGAAGGAAGGAAGAAAGGAAGGAAGGAAGGAAGAAAGAAAGAAAGAAAAAGAAAAAACTAAAGATTTGGAGGTTAAAAAGTAACCATTTTTTTTCTTTAATTGGGTTGGTAAATGAAAGAACAAGACATGGCAAAGAAAGGGAGGTTCTCAAAATAATCGCATTTTGAATTATATACCTGTAACTTACTGGATTTTGTTAACCAATGTCACTATAATAAAAATGAATTAATTAACTTAAATAAATAAATAAATAAATAAATATTAAAAAATAAGCAGTTTTAAAGAAAAAAATTGCATTTTTATTTATATTATTTCCCCCATCTTTATCTTGTAACATGTACGATCTATACTTGCTCTTTTGCCTATGGCAAGTTCAGATCTGTTACTTCATATACTCACAGAATAAATAACAGTAGTTAAAGTCTAACTGCAAAGCCATCAGTTTTTTAATTCAAAAGCCTCTGCTCTAATTGTGCCAATAAAATGTTGTTAGATAAATCATCTTATAAAATATATTTTCCTTTTTATTGTATGCTTTATTTTCTTTATTTTTTTCAACAAATGAAATCTAAAACTGTGCAAATAAACAAAATAACTGTTTTGGTGCACACTACTGCCTTCTAGACTTTTAAATTAAAAATTCTCTACTATAATAATTTTTGGGAGATGAAAATATTATCTTCTATGATAGCTAAACTGTTTTTTGTTTAATTAGTTTTTAAGCATCCAGAAATGAGTTAAGGTTATTTTTTTCATGAGACAGTAACATTTTTCAATTAATTTATCAGCATTCTTCCAGTTGTTTTTTACTTTTTTAATTTTTCTTTCTGATAATACATTTTAAAGTTATTGAGTAATACAGATAGCAAAACAGGTGAATTAAAATGTTTCATAAAAGTCAAGAAAATGTTGGCACTAAAATATATATTTGTAATGCTCTCAAAATGCAGTCATTTCTGTTCAGAGCTGCAGGAGGTCATCTCTGAATAATAACTAATATTTGAGTAGTCTTACAGTTTGCAAAGCACTTCCAGCTCTATTTAGCTGTGGTTCAGTGGGGAGACTTGTTCAGAGTCATCTAGCAAATAAGATGCTTACCCATCCCCACATTTTCTGATTTTCAAACTTTATATCTCTAAAAGCAGTCTGCAATAGGAGTAAAGGGAGCCAAATATTCTGTTACAGGAAGAAAATTTAACTTCGGTGGTGAACACACGATGCAATAGACATATGACATATTGTTGAATTGTACATTTGAGACTTATTTGACTTTATTAACCAGTGTCACTCTGACAATTTTAATTTAAAAAAATAAATAATAAAATTTAAAGAGCAATTTCCATAACCTTACAAAATCTCTCCACTCTATCATTTTTCTCAAATTAATATAAACTCAGCTTATACTACATGCATTGACAAGGTTGCTCTCAATGGTTATTTAGTTGACATGCTCTATCTTTACAACTAAATTGGGAAGGTTATTGCAGGTAGAAATCTCTTGTGCTGGCTACTTCTGTAATATCTTTCTCCTGGACCCCAAAGCCCTTGACCTCTCTAGGCTTATCACATCCTCTTTAACATTTGGTGACTGATATAAAGAAATGTTTAGTCATTCATGTAATTTATAGTATTTTTTAATTCAAACTAATTCAAAGTTTCTTTGGTTTAGCATACAGGACTTAAGTTCACGTGTGCATGTCCTTAAACCGAGGATTCCGCAGCAATAAATGGCATTGAGTTTCCAGAATAATGGAAGGAGTCTGATTTAATCAATGTTTGCAGAGTTTTGTTGATCCAAATTATTTTTCCTGAATCTTAAATTAATTTTTTCACTTTCCATTCAGTAAAGTTCTTAAATTTTCTTCTTAAAAAATAAATTTGTGTTTTCTCTACTCTGAACGTTGAAAAGCTTCCAACAGGTCCTGAAAACACAGTATTTCATCTCCTGGCGTTTCAATGGACTTTTTTTTTTTTTTAATAGCTTAGTGAAACTGGAGAATAATTCCTTCTTCAGTTAATGTTAAACTATGGCATTTTTAAACAAAAAGCTGGCAACAAATGTTATGTCAAGCTATAGCACATTGGAGAGTGGTTTGGCCACTTTGCAACTCACCTCTGAGACATGAAACTCCCTCTGTCTTGCCAAGTGCACCATTAAGAAATAACACAATGGAGGTGGAGGAGGATGCTGGGTTGTCTTAGCTCTGAGCATAGAGTTCTATTTCCACAAACTGCTTTATGAGCCAGACTTTCCAATCCTTTTCATAACTAGACAGTACTTTTATAAAGACCCCAAAGTTTCATTTTCTCACAACCTAAAAAATATGTGGATACAAAAAAGTTAACACTAATAATCCATTTAAATGTTTCACCATTTATATGGCTTGTTTAAAAATCAGGACAAATTCATTCTTTTGTCACACCTTTTGAAATGCCATAAGAAGACAAAAAAGTAATTTACCGGGAATAAGCCAAGCATCTGTGTTTCCATACTGAAAACAGAAATGTATTTTTACAGAGCCAGTCAATTCATATAATCATAACAGATATTTTAATCAACCATCTGAAAGTATACTCTTTATTAGCAAAACTCTGCCTTGGACACTGTAAAGAACATCTAGTAAAGATGAAACAGTTAGGGTTATGACAACTACATAAGTAACTATATTAATTTTAATAGTAGACATAGAGATAAAACGCTTATATATGAAAAAGAAGTAGAAGCAATCTCCTCTTTGAAAGGTCTGAGGGCTGAGAGAAGGGTAGGAGCAGAGCCAGAAGACTGAGGTCTGAATTGGATATGAAGTGACCTGAGCTGTGGATTTGTACTGGAAACAGACACACCGGAGACAAGCTATCCAAAACACGAGAGATCGATGCTAAGCCATACGCACAGGGTCAGGAATCAAGATTGGGGTCACACAGTTGGGATTTCAGTGTTGGGAAGATCAGAATGAGAACTAAGAGGATTAGAAAGAGAACAGTTTGGGAACATGTAAAGGTGGACATGAAAGAACCACAAGCCTTAAGCAAGATTTGTGGGAAACTGGATTTGAGGAGCTTGGTTTAGGCTGGCTCCTTTATGAGGGAAGGAAAATGATGTGAGGGAAATGCTATGTGAGCAGGTTACACCCAATGTTGCTGGCACTTATATGGACATATGTTTTTGTTATTCACATATATACCTTGGGTGCTTTCACTCTGATTAGTCTCTTTATTGTTCCAACATTAGTAGTCTGGTATTTAACAAGTATACCTAATACATCAAGGGAGCAAACCCCTGAGATCCAAGAGAGAACAGAGAAATATCAATATTTGTTAATTTTAGGAGTCTGAGTAATTTATGAACAATACTAAAATTATACATGGTTGAATTGAGTGAGATCAGTGAAGAGGCACATTTCTTTCTTCGGTGGCTCATTTATGCAAGAAATATAGTGCATTTCAGAAGGTAAGGAATCAGACTAGTAGCTAAGTATCCCATGATTGCTACAGTCCCAAATTCATTATAACTCAAGCTTATATCATGTCAGCCCTATAGAGTAAGTAGATAAATTCCTCCAGGGTATAGAGTAGTCCTGTTTATTGTCACATCCTTGATGACTAGATCATAATAGGGGCACAACCTAAATTTGGTTGATCAAATGTGGCAACAAATAAATATACCCTTTGCAGAGACATCTCAGAAGTATGGAAATATTAGAGTTAGATGATGGTAAACATACCAAATAGAAGCAACGGCCAAGGATATTTGAACCACAGTGCCAAAACTCTAAATCCATTCTGGATTTAGCCTTTCCACTGTGCTTTAAGTTAGTCATTATGAATCTTCTCACAAGATCAAACTAAATTTCTGGGGGTACTTATATTGCATGCAGTTACATGCACTTGGTCCCATGGAAAAACCTAAGTTAAAGATGATCTAGTGATGTAAAACTTAATGTACATCAAGCATACGTCGAAAGGGAAAAAAAGGTACATCCCCACCTGTGTGTATTGTATTAAATAAAACAAAATTGTTTTTAGAAAGTCATCATTTTTCATGACAGTTAAATTAGGCTTTGATCCTAATATCTTCTCTATTTACTTTTTAACTTGATAAATACTTAATTTTCTCTTTCTCTAATCGACTTTGAATTAAGACACATAAACAAAGACAGATGAATAATTAGGGCCAAGATGTTGATTGATTATGACATTGACATACTTTTTGGTTAAAGCTAGAATGAACACAGTTTCGGAAAGAGTGCCCTACTGATATTTCCATACACTGCTTCAACACTTAGGAAACAATTTGGCAACAACCATCGAAAGTCCTAAAAATGCTTGTGCCTGTTGATGAGATTATTTTTTTTCTGAAATTTACCCAAAGAATATAAAGATTAAGTAAGAAATATGGAAATACGAGGAGAAAAGCTATCTGCAGAAAAGTATTTATCATGGGCTCTTTTTTTTTTATTTTTAGGCACTGGAAATAACTTATTTAGACAACAATAAGGGGTAGTTACATATATACCCAATGACTCACTTACTGGCAGGTAAGATCACCATTGATAATGTTGGTGATTGCAGTTATGTAGCACACAGGAAAATGCTCATGATAAAGTTGTTCACGAAATTGATACAAAGTGTTGTATATATTTTGACATATTTATTAAAAAATACATGGAGAAAAAATTCTAGAAAAATTATACCAAAATACTAACAGAATTAAAATTCTGCTATTAGAGACACATTCTCTTTTTTTGTTTCTTAGATTCTGTATGTAGTTATGTTATATCAAAGAAAACAAAAAATAGCAATAAAATTAATCATTAAACTTTTAGTTAAAAATAAAACCTTTTTTTTAATCTTAAGCATAAGTAACATTGATTGTTAATCATATGCCACCTTGTAGGCTTGTACACATCAGATTATTTAATTTTATTATTATTTCACAGCACAGATACTACTCTTACCTTCATTTTATTAAGTAAGAAACTGTGGCTTGGAAAGCTAGTTGTGTTAAGTACAATTAAGTAAGGAGATAAGTACAGCATGGAGAGAAATCCCAGTCATGGGCAATTCCCACCGGAGCATAACCTATGAACCAAGATGCTTGTTTACCTTAAACCTGGAACTGGGGATTGGGTGATAAACTTGAAATTTTTTCAAATTAAGAGTCTGAGAGAAAAAGAAATAGATGTTCTTTTTAGATTTTGGTTTTGCAGAGATGTAATTTTCATATGTCTGGCTGCATTTTTCACTTGTAGTGGAGACATTGGGCAACATGAGGTCACATGTACGGGATTGGAAGTCAGAGCGAGCAAAAGTTTTTGGCATGTTTCTTCTTGACTAATGTTACTTTTCTACCTCCATTCTGATCGTCAGTCTCATTCTGGCCTGATGATCACAGGGTTGGGTTTCTTGTGGACAGGAGTAGCTAGCCATATTTGGTATTCCTGGACAACTTTCCTTCTTAATAGGTGAGTGTTTAGAAACATGTAGTCTGTAACAAGGAAAAAGGAATAACAAGTCCTGCTCAGTGAACTGTAAAGGCAAAGTACTACTGTAGCTCCGACCTTGATTCTAGGGCCACTAAGACCCAGATAGTGTGCAACCTTTCAAAGAGGACTTTCAAGGAGCCTGTGGGTGGTATTTCCTTTCTCTTTTATTTAAACCATCTTACTCATCCTGTCTGATCTGCTGAGGCAACCCTGTAACAACAACTCTGAATGAGAATTACAGTAACAGCCTTTGTCTGACAGCAAAGAGATTTTCCTGAGCCAATGAGTTTGGCCTGGAGATAAGCCCAAAACAGTTTTACACTAGAGCAGTTGAATTTGTCTCAAAAAATATTTGTTTGTACTAACTGTTTAGAATTTGAATGAAAGTAGGAGATCCAGCTGGTGGCTGAGAAGTGTGACAGTGTTTATTTTAATTAGATGGTTAAAAAGGGAGTATCAATTCAGAAATAGAAGCTCTTTTTATTTGAAATGTCCACATTTTCAATCTGTGTGATTCTCTCACTCTCAGTTTTAGAATAGATCTGACCTTTGTTTTGGTTCAAAAACAAAAACAGACCAAAAGATGAAGACACTATAATGTCTCCCACCTTCTTTCAATTGCATAGCACAGTAGCTTAGAGTGCCTTATGGAATTACAGAAAGAGAACAGTGCAGTGTCCATGCTGTTTGGAACAGTTTATAATATAGCTCAAAGGCAACTTGACATGTTTAGAATTGTCTAATTCAGAAAAAAATGAAGAACTGAGTAGATTTGGTGGAATAATGTCCAGAACTGGTAACATCAGATCACAGTATAGGACTGTGTGGTGAGTAAAAATACGGCCTTTCTTTCTAACATGTGCTATATTCAACTCTCTCCTTGAATAGCTAAAATTTCACCCAGTAAAGGAGTTTTTGTCTGCAATCTTCAAATTCATACGTTCTGTGCTTCTATTGAAGCAATTTGTAACAATTTACCCAGTAATAAATAAATGATGCTATTGTGATGAAACAAATGGCCTTTAATCACAAAATTTTTGTTGTACCCTTAATGAACATTGATTACCGTCATGATTATAATGATGTGATCTATTACAATAAAATTTTAAGTAAACACTGCTACACCTGCATGCAACCAGAGGAAGATTTGGAATCAATCCAGGATCAAAAATTCTCTTTCTAACCCTCCACATTCTCAACTACCATTTGCTTTGAAAGGTATTTTAAACAAACATTAAACATATCACAAAACGTGCTTTCTGTGCTCAATAATTTATTTCTTGTTAGAACAGTTTTCCAGGCTAATTCAGATGAATTGTTTGTAATGAACAGAAACCTGGCATTCATAGATTGTGTAAAGTCGGAATTCTAAATGACTAAAAGAATAGAATGCTTGAAATTAGAAAATGATTACTTATTCTATAATTTGCTGGTCAAAGAGAATACATGTTCGCAATTCAGATTACCACACACACTTAGGTTGTTTTCTAAAGCAATGCCAATATTTAAGAAAAAAATTTGCTTGCTAATTAAGAGTTACTTTTTTTTTGAAACCTCAGAGGTTCAATTTGAGTGCATTATGTAAGTTTAGACTTTTTCTCTGAAATTTATTGGTTGACTCCTAGGTTCAATAACATTTTTTTATCTTATATAAAGGTATAGAATTGAACTAGATGCTCTTTTAAAAGCCTTTTCAGCTCTAAAATTGCATACTTCCAACTAGTTTTTCTTTGTTTTCATGTATTCTTGTTGCACTCTGAGTGACTCTTTTGTACCCAAGTTTGCTGCTATTTATGAAGATCCAGTTCAGTGATTCTCATACCACATTGTGAGCAAGAATCACAGGGTGGGGGAAAGGTGTTGATATTCAGATTCCTTGGCCCCAACCCTGGTGTTCAGGTTTAATAGTCCCAGGGTGGTTTTTAGGATCAATGTGTTAAGAGGCTACCAATTTGATTCTGTGACGGGGTACGCATCCCTGTGGACCAAATGGTGTGGTTGCTTATTTGCCCATTTTATTTAATAATCTACCATTAAATTGCTGATTGTGCAGAAAAAACAGCTGAATTTATGCAAATCATCATCTATTACAAGCAGACAAAACAGTTAATAGCAAAAAAACTCATTTTTTAAAGAATTATGTTCAATTAGAATGTCTCTTTTGCTTGAAATAGCTTTTTATAGGAATATAAAAGGGAAAGAATATTAAGGAAAGAAATAAAACTTCAGTTCTAACTGCCAGAAAATCATTTCTACATCTCTGTCTGGAGAAAAATATAGTTTAAGATCGAAGATTCCAAGTAGTTTGGCCAGGTTTTAAATTAAGGCGGCTGTTGAATTGAATGCCTAGTTACTTTGAGCCATCAAAAATAAGCTGGATCATCTTGTTTACATCGCTTCACATTACATTCTAAAGCAGTTTAAGATTTATGGAAGTGAGCTCCTTCGGTTTACTGCATGTTGGCACAATCCTGGCTTCTTGCTGCCCACAGAGAACCTAGTGATTTCGACAGCTCGGATTCTTCTATGCCTTGTCCATGCATGTTGTCTCTGTGGCCACTTGCGTGCTGGTCTTTTATTATGTTTTCTGTAGGAAATACACTACCTTCATCACTTTCCTGATTTTATAGACTTCTACCAAAAATTTTAGGTGTCAGGGAAGGGCTGTCTCTCACAGTCTCTGACTTCTTTACCTACCTCTCCACCGTTCTTTCTCAGTTCTTTAAAATCTTTAAAGTAGTAGAAATTGCTCCCTTGTTTTAGAAAGAACATATCAGGTTTCCTGATATGCAGCTTCCTTTTATAAAGATATGCTTTTTTAGAAAACTATGATGCCGAATTTGGATGAGTAGGTCTCCTTTCCCACTATACCTTTGGACTCCTTTTTATATGAAATACTATCACATGCAATAGATAGATATTTTATATAAACTGTTTAGAATGCTAGTTTATCAATTTTCTTTTTATTCTAAAACTTTTCAAACCCTTTAGTGGGCTATTGAATTGTGTGCATTTCTATGGGTCCAGGGAGTAATATTATAATAATCCACTTTGGCCAAATGTATGAAATCTTTTTGTCACAGAACCCTTACTGACATCCTGCAGTACATCAGTGTCCCGGGGAGCAGTTTTTGAAAACTTCTCTTGGGAAAGATGTGCTGATTTTCTGTTATTCACTGATGGAGAGTGTGAGCCAGGGAGGAAACAGGAGTCGCAGCCTGGCCCCTCGGGCTGCAGCTGAGTTTCAGGCAAAGGAACAAGGTGTGGCCAGAAAGTCAAAAGGAACATTATTACCCACGAACTTCGAAACTTACCATTTTCTCATTGGGATCCTATGATTCGATATTCCCCAACTTTTGTAAATATAAGAGTTCCATTTTCACATCAAACATTTTTTTTACACATGATTAAATTATTAGAAAATATATAGTGCTAAAAATCTACTATCATAAAATAACAATGAGATACTGCTACACACCTATTAGAATGGCTGAAATCCCGAACACTGACAACAACAAATGCCAGTGACAATGTGGAGCAACAGGAACCCATTGATTGCTGGTGGGAATGCAAAATAGTACAGCCACTTTGGAAGATAGTTTGGCAGTTTCTTACAAAATTAAACAGCCTTTACCATATAATCAAGTAATGGCCCTCCTTGTATTTACTTAAGAGCATTCAAAATTTATATCCATGCAAAAACCTGCACATGGATGTTTATAGCAGCTTTATGCATAATTACGAAAACTTAATAGGAACCAAGATGTTCGTCAGTAGGTAAATGAATAACTAACTACCTGTGGTTGAAACTTAAAAACATTACTAAATTAGAGAAGCCAATCTGAAAAAGTTACATAATATATGAGTCCATTTACATAATATTCTGGAAAAGACACTAAAAAGATCAGTGGTTATTACTGAAGGAGGAATGGATGGAGAGAGTGCAGAGGATTTTTAGGGCAATGAAACTATTCTATTTGATACTATAATGGCAGATATATGTCATTACACATGTATGTAAAACCATAGAATGAATAACACCAAGAGTGAACCCTAATGTACACTATGGAATTTGGGTGATGATGATGTGTCAGCATAGTTTTACCAATTGGAATGCCAGTGCAGGATGTCAATAATGGGGGAGGCTGTGAGAGAGTGGAGGCAGAGAGTATATGGAAACTCTGTTCATTTGCTGTGAACCTAAAACTGCTCAAAAAATCATCTATTAAAAATTAAATTATTAAAAATATACTTACAGCATGATTCAACAATCACATTTCTGGCATTTATCCCAGAGAAATAAAAACTTGTATACATGACACACACACACATACCCAAGCTTCTATGACTTTAGCAGCCCATTTAAGTTAATTTGCAGTTTATTAAATGGAATAGCTGCTTATAATTAGTTTGAAAATAGTGCTTGATGCAGGCGTAGAATGGGGGACCGTTTAGGGGTCATTGGGGACTGGTAGGTCAGGAACCATTGCTTATGGTAAAGAGGCCCAATCTGATGTTTTTGAAATTCTAACAGTTTTGTCTTGCACATGTTATTTGGACTTGACATAAGCATCACCTTGAGTTGCCATACACCTCTGCTACTTACCTACTGATATTTCCAGCCAAACACTTCAGTGTGGGAAAATGAAGACCAAAATTCAGCACAACTGTCAGCACCAAACACATATAGAACATCTTTCAAACTGAAGATATAAAGTTAGGACGCAGGCTTCCCCTCAGGACTTCCATTGTTACTTAGCCAGCCCTATGTGCTCTTCAGCAGCAACCCACTTTGTCTAAGAAGCTCTTTCTGATTACCTAACATATTGTTTGGAATACTTTACTGAGATATTTGCTAGTCTGGTATTTACATCATTTATTTGCAGTTAGACGTGTGTCTACTCAAACACTTGATAAACATTTAACTTAATGTATATTAGCATGTATTTATTGTTCCTATTATTATATTTGTAATAAGATATCCTTTGTTGAGTATCACTATGTGCCAGGAAGCAGTGTTGGTGGTTTATTCATGTTATTAATATATATTATTAACAACCTCATGATAACCCTAAAAATAGGTATTGTACCATTTTACAAATTAAGAGATTATAAAATTAGATGACAGTGGTATAGCTGTAAGTAGCAGAACTATGATTTGAACTCAAGTCTACTCAATGTTTAAATGATGATAGTGATGTTGATATGTAGATTAATTTTTGTGCTTTTAGAAAAGGACTAATTCTTTCACAACAGATTTATCATAACACCTGGTAGTTAAGAGCTTCAGCCCTCAGCCCTAGATTAATCTTCCATAATTGAAACCCTGGTTACACAATTTACATGCTGTGTGATCCTGAGCAAGCTACTCTTATCTCTGTGCTTGCATTACTAATTTTCAGATGAAATAATAGTATGCATATATTATAAAATCAAATTAAGATGTGTAGATGTAATTAAGACATTTAGAACAGTGAAATGAACCTGGTGAACACCTAATCCATATTAGTTATTATTAGTAAAGATATAAAAATAAATATTTTAGGTATTCATACATTTTTATGATAAAGTGTTTACAAGTATTCAGTGCCAATGACCACTGCTAGAAATTCTGATTACTCAATATTCTCCATTCAGTGTAGAACTCACTAAAACAGAAGAGGCCTCTGCCCATAACTGGTATGATTACCTTCATCCCGGAACACCTCAATCAGCAGCCTCAGATTGCTAGCCAGCTACCATCTCCCTGATTGTAGAAATGACACACATTTGGAAAATGCTTAAAATGAAGGCTGTGGAGCCAAATATGTCTATTTTTAAAAATCCTATGAAGCATAAACTGAACAGCATCCTGTTATTACAGACTACATGAGATTATTCTTACCTGTTTATTTACAATATTGGTACCCGGGATCACTTAGTGTTAGTGTTGATAAGGACTCAAGGTATTATAAAGTAGGTTCAGAAATGTATTTATGAGTCCTGATATTCTGTAAGAAAAATGTCTTAAAACCTCAAGGTTGTGCAATGTTAGGTTATATAGTTTGAAATTGCATTAGTCATAGAAATATCAACTTTTCTGACATTGGATACATTTCTTTCTGAAAGAAGAACTAAAAACAGCATTATGAGACAGTTAACCAGAGAGAGATGCTATATTTTGACAGAACCTGATGTTTGCTCACTAGAGCTAATATAATTACATTCAACTTTTCACACAAAAAGTATACTTATTTATACACGTAAATATATATAACTAGTTTGTGGCAAAATCTATTACATGAGCACTTTTCTTCATTGAACTTTTAAAATCAAGATTTACTTTTCTAAAACTATATTTTTAAACCATGACTGTTTATTCTGGGTTTGTTCTTTTCTTTGATCGTAAAAGATTTTTTTCTTTTGTTTACAATGACAGGAAAATTCACAGCTACAATTGAACTCCAACTCTGTATTCAAAGAAGATGACTTTTAGACAGGCTACATCTCATAATATGACTGGAGTAAATAGCAATATATATTTAATTTTATGTCGTCATTAGTAGCAATATGAATGAGAGAAATTAGGGTCTCAGAAATTATGACCTAGAATACTATTTTATAATTAACTTATATTTTATTTTTAAAAATAAAAGTTTACAAGTAATTTGACTAAAACATTCCAGATATTTTAGTAAACAGTTGCCATGAACAAACTTAGTAATTTCATCTCCTACGTATGGGACAAAACAAATATGCCATGTAAGTTGTGTTTAAATTCTTAAAGTGAAAAACACTCCGCAAGAAGTTGTCAGGTAAGGGCTTGCTAAAGATGCAAACAGAATACTTCCTGTTTTTTGTTATTTTGTTTTAGTTTGTTTTGTTTTGTATTTTGCTTTCAGACCCCTTGAGGCTAAGCTTACATCAGAAAAGAAATGTGCATCTCATTAAAAATAATAGTCTTGGATACTTTGTAAATCTTTGATTTCCAGCTCAAGAATGTAGTCTTCCTGTAGCCTGAGACAGAAAAAGGAAGCAAGCTTTTTCTCTTAAGTAGTTAGAGTCTGTTGTTTCTTTAAAGTGTTTTATACTCTTACAAAGAAAGAAAATGATAAAAAGTGTGTTTAAAATGTAATAGATGCTTCTTCAAATAAATTAACATAATACATTTGGGAATAGGATCACTGCAAAATGAAAATTTTATCGAATTTTAAACTTATACAGGCAGATTAGCATGGCTGGAGAATGTGAATTTAAATAAATATCCTGTTAGTACTTGCAGCATTTGTAAAAACTTCTGAATACAATAACTGAGTCATTTAGATAGAGTCTGAATCACAGTATTTCTATTCTACTGGATTCTGAGTTAGTTAAAGATGAAATGAAGAATTGTGATAAAAACAAAATAAACTACAATTAGTAAATGTATGTCATCAGTAATAAATGCATTTTACAACCACAAAATACTTCAAGACAATTACTATAAAATATTGAGTAATGAATTCAGGAAATTGCGATTTGTTTCTATGAAAACAGTTAATGGGCTCAATTTGGTTATTAGTGCTTATTCTAAGGGTGCCCAGCAAATAAAAAATTCACAAAGGAGTCACACCAAAGGCTTCAAAAAAGAGGGCAATTCATTCATTTCCCTACTTTTTTTCATTCCCTCTGGAATATCTGTAAAAGTCTCACCAATTAAGCTTGCAAAGGAAACAAAACACACATGGCCCAGTTGGAGGAGTGAGAAAGCACTGATGACATAGAAAAGCATATTCTAACTTTTTCCTATGTCATATATGTTAATAATTATATGACAATCCACTTGGAACATATATTTTTTAAAAAATTCAGAATAGTAAATGAACTATTTAGTACCAGTCCACAAACCCTTTAGTAACATTTTGACACCAGATAAATATAAAAATTGAAAAATAAGTGTAGAGAGACTTTTAGAGCAATTTAACAGAATAATTAATGTTCATTGATTCTAATAATTAAAAAAATGGAGGTTATATTTTGTATGTTTTTGTTTTTCAAATTTTATTTTTTTAGTAGCGCAGTAAGACTCAGTTCCAGGACTTTTGTTTACTATTTAAAAAGAGATTTTGAATTGTCACAGACCTCTCCTTCAAAAACTTCTTTAGTCGTTCTTTATTAGAACATCTGGATCTAGCCATCATTTCTCTTGCTTTTTCTTTCATATTATTTCTTTGTCATTTTATTCTATATTCTGAGAAATTTTCTGTACTTTTTTTTCAGCTGACTAATATGATCTTTAGCTTAGTTTTTAGCTACCTAAAAACTTTAGTTTTAATTTCTAAGTTTTTCTTATTCTCCGATGGCTCCTTTCTCATAACAAACTCTTCTTATTTTATGGTTATATGTGTTCTCAAATCCCTTACGAAATTACAAAGGTTTAATTTCTTTCCTAATTTTTTGCATTACTATTTTTATTTCTCACAGGGTCAGTTGTCCTCATTGTTAGTGTTGATGTTTCTCATTTGTAATCCTGATGTTCCACAAATCATGGAGTATCCCTGGAGCCTGAACTGGCTTTATCTCCTATGATGATTTCTACCATCTTCCTGGTCAATAGAACATCATAACTAGGATTTACAGATCTGGGGCAAAGGCTATGTGGATCAATGGGACATTTCCTTTTCCACAAAGTGAAGATTCCTTTAAAGCATCCACAAGTCAGAGGGCATTTCTGAGACAGTGGGAACAAAGAAATTTCTGACTTCACCCAGATAGTGGTCTCCATTTGAATGCATTCCAGCAAGAAGATATGGGGAAAATACGAAGGTATGATGAACATCCTACTTGCTTAAGACATAATGACAGACTGACCTTCTAGATATACTTACTACTCTGAATAGACTGGAATCACTGAGAGCCACAGGTAATCTTTACATACTGACAGGTTAGGGGCACAAATTACTCCAGATAGGCTGATCTAAACCTACTGAGAGGCTCAGGGTACTCAATCCTTGTTAAAAATGACACTTCTCAACGCAAAAGAAAGATAGACCACTCTGGACACAGTGTGCACACTCCAGAATCCTTGGACTCCCCCTTCAGTATGGCCCTGGCCATCTGTACTGGTGAAGGGTTTGCTCCTAAAAAATTAGGAGCCCACATGGATCACCCTTTATTTCTTCTATTTTAAAAAATATTTAGAGACACTTCCCAAAGTTTCAGCTTGGCAAGGATTTCACGTGTTCATTCAAGACAACGTGCATTTAAGCATTCAGTAATCATGAGAAAGCCAACACAATTTAGAAATGCTGGCAATGACAGACAAAAGGTCAATAATAGTACCAAAGAATGATATGCATTTATTGGGTGTACTTAATCTTTTTGAAATTAATTTAACAATTTCTACCACCATGTAAGTTTTTAACATCTTTCATGATTTTGACCTTAATAAAGTATGTAATAACAATTTCATACCCTTTATTTTTTTTTAGTTTGCAATCAATCTGACTTTAGCAGAATTTGCTAATTCCTTCCAAAATTTGTTTTAATCTTAGGCATTGACTTACCATTACTCATCAAATACTGTGTTGAAAGAATAAAATGGTTAATTATATTACCAATAAATATATTACTATTATATAAATAACAATTAAGCAATGATAGATAAAAAATAATGGCCACAAAGGTGTAATAACTGATCTGATTGAGGTGGTTGAAATCACTCTCATACATCAACAACAAGAAGCTATGTTAAAGATGATTAATTTTTGTGAATAAAATATTATCAATTTCAAGTCACACTGTTAAAAACTTCTTTATTAAAACCAATATTGAAAAGAAACAATATGTTTAAAGCAATGTGCACACAATTTAAAATGAAGTTAAAAAGGATGAGTTGAACAGATCATTAATTGTGTCCACTGTTCTTTCTTATTTTATATTTAAAAAGATAAGTCTTTTAGTTGAAGTCTTAAAAACTTATTGTATTGGATACCCTTTGTAATCTAAGGACTTTTGGTTTGAAAAAGATGGACAGCTATATGGCTTAACAAAAATGCATTTTATGCTTCTTAAAACCTGACACACATCGATTTGCCATTTCTTTCTATATCCCTAGCAATTGTACAATTGTAATTCCAAATGACTTTTATTTTATTATTTTTATAATGCCTAAAATCTTTATAATTAATTAAAACTATTTTCATGAATCTAAGTATTGTTATATACTTCTTACCATGCTAATTAGACTAAACCCCACACTGCGGCCTATTATTTGAAATTATACATGCATATTGTTTTCTGGGATTAAATAACTTACTTTCATGACATTAAAATTATTATAATCTAAGTTTTAAAAGAGAGGAAATATTTTAATGACTATTTTTATTTATTTTGACAGATTGTCAAACTATTAGGGGCCATATGATGATTATAAGTATATAGCAAGCAAAAACTGTACAAATGCTGTTATTTTAAACATGGAATTTATTTGTTTTTGTTATAAAATTTATCTAGACAACTAAATGAAAAAATAAAATCAATATAATTTTCTGAATTTATAGGATTTACAGTTTAAATGGAATTAATATGTTTACTTTCTAATGAACATAATCAAATAAAATATAAAAATAATATACTCATTATGTGACATGACCTTAAGTTGTATGATGATATTACACAAATCATATCATTTCCAATGAGCATTTAAAAACAATAAAATTTTTAAAACATTTAGTAAGTTGTACATTTGTCTCCAAAGAAATGAAAACTATTAATAAATAACTCTATATTTAATTAGCTTTCAGTTTAATATAAAATTAAAGAGATACCCAGTAATATTTCTGACATAATTTTACTTTTTAAGTCAACATTTTTGTTACATTTTCAAAGTCTAAGTTGTGACTTCTTTAGGCATTTATGAACAACACAAGTTTGTTTGGGAATGGTATATTTTCATACCCTGAAAGAATTATACTAAGGTAAAGTGAAATGTAAAATGTTATAAAAAACCACCTTATTTTTTCACAAGTCACTTGTTATAGATGTAAAACTTTCAAAAAGAGCTAAGCTCTCAATCAATGTGCAGAGGACACAGTAGTAATGAGGACTAGTGTACTGTTAGGTACGCTTGCCAAATTAGGACTGTCACATCGTAGGGGGAAATACTTGCTAAAAATCAAATAGCATGTTACTAAAAGAACTGAGATTGTAAAGAGCAAATCCTAAATTTCCAGTGAGTTATTTAGAGCCTGCATCATACTATTTCCATACATCTCAAAGTAGCTCTATTACTCAGCAGGCGACAAAAACTGATTGAATTAAGCAGGAAATAAGAGAGTGGAAGAATATTGGAGAACTCACAGAATCAAGGTGCAGTCTGGAAATTCAGGCCCTACAGCAAATAAGAACCAAAGGACTTTCAAACTCAACCAAGGTCAAACCACAGAAGCATTGAAGTTAAGATGGTTCTAAAGGACACTTGCCAGATTCCCGGGTTAATGTTGGAATTTAAAAATAAATCAAATTTATTAAACTCTAATTTATATAGACATATATACCACTTTAATGTACAGTTAAATAAGTTTTTATGTGTGTACACCTCTGTAACTGCCATCCTGATGAAGACACAGAACATGTTCATGTCCCAGAGCCCTCCATTCATGGTCAGTCTCCATTGCCATACCCCAAATATAACTGGTCTATGTCTATCACTTTTGATTAATTTTGCCTGTTTTAGAAAGTCAGAGAAATGGAAGGATCCACTACATAATCTTCTGAGTCTGGCTAGTTTCACTTAGCATAATAGTTTGAGATTCATTTCAAATGTTTTTATATCAGTTAGTTATTCCTTTTTAGTTCTAATAGCATTCCATTATGCAAATATATTAGTTGATATACTCATCAGTTGATAAACCAGTCTTTGGGTTGATTGTACTTTTAAAATATTATGAATAATACCACTATCAAAATTCTTGTATAGGCCCTTATATGGGCATATGTTTTTGTTTATTTTGGGTAGATACGTAAAAGTGGAATTACTGCATCATGCTTTAACTATGTGTTTGACTTTGTATGAAAGTGGTAAACAGATTTCAAAAGGCCTTACATCATTTCACAGTTCTGCTGGCATTCTCCAGTTCTAGTTTTCACCAGTATTTCATATTGTCAGTCTTTTTAATGTTGTCCATTCTTGTAGGTATTAAGTAGTATATTATTGTGGTTTTAGCTTTTCACTGATAACTAATTATATTGAGAATATTTTTATGTGTTTCTTTTGTGTTCATGTGTCTGGCCTATGTCCATCTTTTTTTCAGTGTGTCTGTGTAAGTCTCTTGACTATTTTATTTGGGTTGTTTGTTTTATTATTGAGTTGTAAGACATTTTTATAGATACTGGACACTAGCACATTGTCAGATGCATATTTTCATATATTTCTCTAACTAGATTTTTTATTTTCTTTATGGTGATTTTTAAAGAGCAGAATTAATTTGAAGTCTATTTTATTATTGAATAGAAATTGTTTTAGTGCTTATTGTGAACTCTCAAAATTTTTGCCTATATCAAGGTTATGACAATTTTCTTCGAAGTTTTTTTTTTAATTTACTGTTTTGTATTTACATTTAGATCTATTATCCATTTTGAATTAATTTTTGAGTTGATGTGAGGTAGAGTTAGGGTCACTCCCTTCATTTAGGTGGCACTATTGTTGAAATTAATCTATTTCTATTGTATTAAATTACTATAAGACTTATATCAAAAATCAATTTCCCTATGTGCGGACCTACTTTGGACTCCATGGTGTATTTCACTGTTCTTTATGCCAACACCAAACTTCCTTGCTTACTGTAGCCCTGTAATAAGTTTTGAAATTAGATAAAGTTAGTTTTTCAATGTTGTTCTTCTTTTTTTGATTTTGAAATGTTTTTTTTTTTAGGTCCTTTTATTTCATCTGAAATTTACAATCAGTTAATTTTAATATAAATAGGTAGATAGATAAATAAATAAATAAATAACTTAAAGCCTCCTGGGATTTTGATTGGAGTTGCACTGAATGTATAAATTTTGAGAGAATTAACAACTTATTAATATTGCATTCTCCAGTAATTTTTGCAGATACTAGTTCCCTCAGCAGCCTCAAACTCTGATTTTCACTTTTCTTCTAAGTGAAACCATCATTATGGGCTCCAGCTCCTTGTTTTGCAGTCAGGAAACTGTTATAGCTTGAAAGCTGGGATGGGAAAAGGGATGGGTTATGGTGCTCATCTCCTAGATTCCTCTTCCCTCAGAGGTCACATTTTTTTGTTGTCTCTTGTCCAATGACTAAAAACTACTTTTTCATATATTTTGTCCAGTTGAAGTTGTTCCTAGAGACAGTTACTTCAGCACAACTGGAAGCAGAATGTGTACTCATATTTTATTTAATGCCCATCTTGTCAGTGGATTTTCAAAGTTGATTGCCATTAACACTGTACCAAATGGGACTTTATCTTTGGGCTTTGGTTTCTTCATCCAAAGATGTAGAAAATAAAGAGTCTACCTCATAAAGTTGTTGTAAAGATTAAATAAGTAAAACATTTAAAAGATGACCTGAAACATAAATAGTATAAGAATATTAGCTCTCATTATTGTTTAATCACTCCCTTAAGATTCAAAAGTATAGAACAAAACCTTGCAATTGGCAGAGTCCAGTTCATGTGCTCTGTTGATTCCCTTGATGTGAAGAAGAGGTATATCTAATCCTTTTCACCTCATAATCAGGGGGTCTCTTGAGAAAGGAAGGACTTGAGATGTTGGGTACCAGAAAATTGAAAAGTGTCCTCTAGTACATTAAAGGGTTTTTGACATAAAACCATGGAAAGGCAAAATCAATTAAGATCCCTATGAAGCTTTCTATTCAGTATAGTTTGCTATCTAGCTATAGAAAATAATGGAACATATGCAGTATACAGTATAATGTAAAATTTAAAAACTCAAAGAGATTTTGCTACAATCTACCAACTTATCTTTTATGTTTTTCAATTTCCTTTTAAAAATTATACATAGGTATGTATGTTAAAATAGAGCAGAGTTCTCATATTTTGTAAATGAGAATGTCCATCAGAGAACAAATAGTCATAATAAAGTTTTTAGCAAATGAATAAAACATCTTTTTTAGGATCCATTTTATAATTCAAAGCAGTTTTTTTAAAAAATAAGTGTATACCGCACTAAAGCATATATTTATCTGTTAATTTTCTCTACTCTAAAATGTTTAGATACTACTTTGAAACAATCATAAAATATACAATTTTTAAAAACTCTGCAAACTATTAGAAGGTGTAGAAGAATAAAGACATGATTAAAAACTAAGAAAGCAGATGAGAAAGAAAAGAACAAGCAGCTGAGTTCATTCAGAGAAACCATGACAGCTTATTCTTATACTTTTGCTTTGTGCATCTATTATTTAAAGGTGTGTATGTGCTGAGAGTGAGAATCAGGTAGGAAGGAAAAAAAAATTATGAAGAAGAAAATGAACTTAGATTTAAAGATATTGGACTCCTTCACCATAAGAACATGAGTTCACCATTCTCTCTTAACTTAAGATAGGGAGCTTGCTCTGAAAGAGCACAGTAACAGAATTTTCCTTGTTCTAAGTGAGTTCCCAGGGATAGTAGCAAAAGCCAGGATAGTCTGCTGAAAAACAAAACCTCCCACAAGTAGATATTTGCCAAATCGGATTGCTCAGAACTCTTCCATCTTGCATCTTGTTAATTGCAACCCAATTGTATGTACTCTTCTGTCTGTGAAACACAGGTACTTTGTGGAAGCTACTGCCTTGCTCCCCGCCCCTACTTTGGAATAGAAACACAGTTTAGGCAAATGTAAATTGTAGAGACATTTTCTCCAGATTTCTTGGAAAGAAGTTTTGAACTGTTTTTCCAAGATGCATAGTGGAAGAAACAATCTTTCTTTCTACTGAAATGTAATTAAGTAAGCTATCTTTCCTGCTAGCAGCTGGACTTCATCTTTTGACCAGAAGGAGAGGTTTAGATTAAATCTAAAGCCAGTTTTGGATTAAAATAATAGTGTAGAAGATAGAGAACAGATGGGAGAAATATGTCTTTGGTAATATCATTATGCCACTTGACCAAATCTTCTAAGACAGTGATTTCTCTTTCTTGTTTAAGACAATTTGCGTTTATTATTACATGTAATAGATTCCTAAATAATACACCCTCATAGAATGACACCTTCTATTCACTTTGTATCTGAAAATAATTCTTAACAAACAATTCCTATTTCCTTTTTCCCACTGTTTTAAAGAGGAAAAAAAAAACATAATTTGAAACCACAGCTCTTGATCTACCCAAGTTCAAGTACATCTATTTCTCACCAGATAATGTAATTATAGTTTGTTTAACTAGATCACATGTCTACTTTAAAACTTTAATTGTTCTCTTTATTTTCAATATTCCTTTCACATAACTAGACATTTCTTAATTAACACCGGTCATTTTGTCTCCTACTATCTCGTTATAGATGGACCTCCCATCTCATACTCCTCATTTAAACAAAGGTTCAATATAAAATATAGACTACTTAAGAGTGAATCAGATCGTTTACTAAAATTACCATTTATTTTAAAAAGATAATGGACTTAAGGTCAAATGAAAGTAAGTTTACATGATAGAGATTAACATTAGAAAATAAAAATTAAGAGCCTCTGAAAATAGAAAATGAAAGCCACTGTTTTTATAGCTGTTACAATAGAGATTAGAAGTACTATTGCCTGTTGGTTACAGATAAAATAAAATATATTCATTTACCAATTAACTATAATTTCAACTTTCTCAAAGTCTTTTTTAATTTCTCAGTTTATCAATAGATATCTAAAATTTGAGTGTCTAATTAGAATATGAAATTTGTTAGTTTGTGCATTTTTATTAAAAATATGTTATGAAAAGTTTTGATAGATGAGTAGATCTAGAAATTTTAGTCCTAGACAAAGGCATAAACAATAACAATTGATAGGAAACAAAATTACTAACAATAGCTTCCCTAAAGCAATGATTTGTGAGGATGCGTGAGAGTCTTCTAGCTCTAAGAACTGATCAATTATTTTATTAATGTTAAAATAGTTTATGCTCACATTTCTATTATGAATATTTAATTTGTAAAATTTGGAAAAAAAACAGGCTTCCTTATATTTCATCACATATAATTGTGTTTCTTATTGAAGGTGTGTCCATTCTTCACCTAATTAACCTGTTTTCTTTTCCCAGTAGAGTAAGGTATAGATGGGAATAAGTGGTCTGTAGATTTGTCTATTTTAATAAAATAAAACACCAGTGGAAAAAAGTTGAAGGTCCCTTGCATTAGAGGTAGCTAATGCCTGTTTAAGTGAATGTAATTCCAGAAGAAAATTAAGACTGAGGCTGCAGTCCTAATCATGCTTCAATGATTCTGAGTCTATGTGTTTGTGTGTGTGGTCTTTGAATAACTTAAGTCAGAGAAAAGAACCATTTTATAAATGCACAAGAAGGGCTTAAATACCAGAAGAAATGGAAGAAAATATTTGCTTTTTATGTATCTATATTTTATGACTTTATCTTATTATAAAATCTCTTCAGTACATAGGAAAATATTAAAAAGTGAAATGTACTGACCTCCAATTTTAAAGCATACTATATGTATGGCATTAACACATGTGATAACAACAAAGACTATTTATTACAGATGAGAAAAGCCCAAATTCAATAGAAAATATATGTTAAGTGCTTTTTTTCCAATTATATGAATGGATTTGTATTAAATGACTATAGTCGTTGACTTCTTGGTTCCTGATATATTAAATATATTTTAGAGTAGATGGTCAAAGTGGAGGAAGCCTCTAGGAACATTGCCCTGAAGACCAACAGAATTAGCTGGGTGAGCTAAAGTAAGTGAAACACATGGACATCTCTCTTGAGCTGCAGTAAGAGAGAAATATATGCAAATATAATCAGGCATTCTTTAGCAAAGAAATCTCATATAGAAACCCATTGTTTTTGTCCAATATAGGATAATGGGTTCCCTCATTCATTTTCTTTCTTCGATTTTTATATTTTGCAATTGAAATAAAAAGATTAACTATGACAGATAGGAGTTCATGTCAATAATAGTAAGGCATATTATTATAAAATCATCCTGGCAGATTTAAAAAAAAATAAATGGTACCTTTTCAATCGAGTTAAAATACTTCTTAAAATAAGCTTATGATAGATGCCCTTTTCTGTCCTTATATATGCACCCCCTCCTAGTTGACTTTATATTTACTGCTAGTATTGAAACTTTATACATTCTCTCAAAGAATTCCTAATGCTAGCAGGGCTTTACAAAAGAATGCATTAATGTTTGAAAGGGACAGTAGAGCTGGCCTTGAGGGCAACCAAAAAATGTTATTAAGTCTAAGAGAAGCCTTAAAAAGTGAGTAAAGAATATTGCTACAGTGATGAGAAAATCAGGAGGAAAAGTGAGATGAAAATATGGAAGAGTTTGTGAGAAAGCTTATTAGGAGAAACAAATTAAAATAAATCATTAGGCACCCAACATGATTACGGGGTAATGAGATAAATGTTTCTGTGTGGCTTATGAAAATATCTTTTTTAGCATCACACCATGATCTTAAATCTGCTCACATTTGTCTCGTGCTAATCCCCATGGCAACAAATTTCCCATTAAGCAAAATTTGAAAATATGGAAGTCTTAAGTTATGAACTTCTCAAGAGCAAAAATAGTGTCATTCATAATTGCATATCCAGTCCTTAAAACAGTGTGTGGCATGCAGGGGATATTCAATATGTATGTAGTGAAAATATAATTAATAAAAAAATTATATTTGAAATAGAAATTTTAACATAATTAAAATTATAATTTCAATTAAAATTTAATATCTACAAGTTCTCTCAACTTTCCATTTTGCCTTGAGTTTTAGCTAATTTATCTTACATGGTTACTTTATCTTACTTTGAAGATATTTATTAAAGATAAGCATAATTTTAATTAGTTTTTCAGAAAATATAAATAACGTCTATATTAAATAAAACTTTTATAATAATAAAACTTTTTCAATAATTACTGAGCTCTAGTCTTTCTTCCAACATTAACTATTATAGCAACAAAGCCTTGCCTTTTGATTCTTATGTCTGGGTTTAAATTTCTGATTCTGGTCATCCTGGGCAAGTTACTTAACATTTCTGAGCCTTTAAATAGGTACAGAATAACCTACAATTATTGTTAAGGTTAAATGAGATAACAGATCAGATGATAGATAAATATCAATTTGTCACTTTCTTCCCTTCTGATTTTTGAGAGACTTGACTGATAGACAAGACAGATCTCAAAATGTGCTCTCTTATAATTATCTCTATTGATAAAAATTCTATAACTACTTTTTACTTTGAGAATTCAAATGTCTTTTTATTTACTGAAAAAATATATATCTAATGGAAAGTAGCATTTGAGGTTTATATTCTTGTGAAATTACATTTAAGTAGTTTTCTAGAAGCAAAAAGCAAAAGTTTTTAAAACAAAATGTTATTGTTTTTCCTTGTCATTACCTATTCACCTATCCAACTCAAGTTAATTATTTTCCACAAAGAAGCCATCATCAACCCAGTCAAAAGTTCTTTGTTTCTTGAACTCCTTGAGTTTCTATTCAGTTTTTCAGCCATATATAGTGATATATTTTTATTTAATTAATACATATATACTTAATTTAAAATGCTTAACTATGCAAATACTGTACTACCTTTATTCAATGTTGCTTTCTAATTTAGTTTTAAAATATGCATTTTTAGTCCATTATGCTCAAAGTTATTAACAGAAAATAAGTGACCATTAGATCTTCCTTTTGTGTGAGTTGCCATTTAATTCTCCTCTTATTTTTTCTTATAATTAAAAAAGTGGTAACGTCACTATTAAACGACACAATTAAAATAAAGACACCCAGGGATATTATAAACAAAACAAATTAATGTTAAGGAGTACAACTGACAGTGTTGCAACATTTTCTCTGAGACTTGTTATAATAATAATAAAAAAAATGTGTTCAAATAACATCAACATAGACAAAGTCTAATTGAAAATTTATTGTAATCAATTATCTTGCAAAGGAATAAGTGGCTATCTGATGTATGTATTTATAGATTACTTAAATACACACCTTAATATTTTGTTACTGGCTGTTAAGTGAAGTTTATATATTAAGTTGCAAACATTATAGCTTATTAGAGGATATTGATTATTGACTTCCTCAAGAAGGTTTGTGGGCAAATTTGCAATATTTGTATTAATCTGTATTGATACTAGAGAAGAATAAAACTAGACATATTATAATTTTCTTTTCTCTATAAAGTTAGAGATGAATAGTCATTGAAGGGACACTTTTTATACCTATTTTAGGCAAAAAATGCTAAAAAATATTGTCAATTAAAAAAAAGAAATGATCCTTTAACAAAGTTGTATGTAGTTATATCTATGTTATCACAATAACAATTTTACTTTTTAATAGATTAGCAAAGATCTGTCGGAACTTCTAAATTCACATCCCCCCAAAATAATAAAAAACATAATTTTTGTTTTATTTAAATATGTAATTATTATCATAAATGCAATATTGATTGTTATAGGCAAAAATCAATCAAAATTTTTCATTAACAATGTAATCATGTACATGTAGGTGTATGTGAATTGCTTTAATGCATTAGTATCCTCCTCTGTAGACTCCGTGAAATTCCTGTAACAGTGGTTACACTATTACAATAGGTTAAGAAAGAAAAAAAATAAACTTCTGCACTGTGAAATACAGTTAGAGAAAAATTTAAGTGGAAACTAACTGTGACATAGGAGATTCTTCAACTGCCTTTCAAAGTAGTGTACATGAAGAATCTTACTGGCATTTCCATCCACCATGAGCAATTAAAGCTTTCCTCTTCCAGCAGAAACTAGAAGAGAAAAGGTCTCGGCCAGAACACTTATTTGTCTCTCTGTCCTAGGAAAGGTCTGAGTCAAAAATTTAAAGAGAGGAATTTCTGCTCCAGGATCCTGTTTCTCATCAATATAGTGAGTGATGCATTCCATTTTCAGAGATGAATAGAAAAGAATGTTAACGTACTGAGGAGAGGGAGACAGGTTTGACTCAAGCATCATTCCTACAAATGTTTGCTTTCAACATTTAGACCAAATAGCTAGACATTGATTATGCCTATATTCAAAGGTAAATATTAAAGAATATTCCAAAGTAAAAAATAAAATGAATTTTAGTCCATTTGTGACTTAAATTATCTACTCAATTGCTTCCAGCTATTAGTGTGGATAATAGAGAATTGACTGAACATCTTTTCTATGCAGGAACAATCAAATCAAGTTTTTCAACAACAAAAAAAAATAACTATTCCAATTACTGAATATGGTTAATGTCTACCATAAATGCTTCCTGAAAGTAGATAAAAATAAATAGGAATTTCTTGAAATATTTGATGGCTGAGGAAAAGAAAATTAAATAACACAACTATTCAAAATAATAAGAAAGAAGAAAAAAACAATTTGAGAGCTATCTGAACTCTAAGAGCCACAGGCTTGCTTTATTAAATAAACATAAGTTAGAGTTTTCTAAACAATAATATAGCCACCACACCAGACCTTAGCTCCTCAATATTTATGAAAAATTTTCTAAGAAAGCAAGATAGATATAGTCTACACACAAAAAAAAGTCTTTAAAAAGATTTTCCTCTAAAAAACATTCATAGAATATTCTCGGAAGACCATCTTTTTTGTAGGAGCTGTAAAGGGAGTTTTTATAAACTAATAAAGGCATAGCAATCCCATACTCCTTTAGAGACATTCTAGTTGTAGGATGAAAGACTGTGCTTTATCAACACCTAGTTGTACTTGAAGACTGCCCTTCTGGCAAAAAAAAAAAAGTTTAATAAAATTAAAAATTAATTATAGTCTGGTTTAACCTTTTCTCTGTCTCTGTTTCTCTTCCTCTCTCAACTATGTGAGATTGCATTTAGTATCTGTATCAAAAATGCTGCAAAGATGAAAACATGGAGGTAAGTTAAGTATTTTTCACATCTCTATGTTAATATTTTAAAGGCAAGCAAGTTATGTATTAAATTAAAGATATCATGGGGGAAATCTCCAAGAGCTTGACTTCTGCAGTTTTATAGCAGTAGGTGCTAATAGATCATGGCCCTCACTCTTTGTTTCACAAGTGAGAACACAGTGCTCACAGAAAATAATCATTTTGAATTGTTCAATGTCACACAGATACATGGTAGAAGAGCTCAGCCTAGAACACATTCTGAGCTCTGCCAATGAAATGATTTTGAGGAGGATCTAAAACACTGGGGAAAGAAATGTCTTGATCAAAAAACTACTTACTCTATTTGGTTGTTTCATATGTCTGTTGACAATACATTTTATTTTTTGATATCTTGAGTCTTAATTTATACATATATAAATTTGCTTTTCTGCTCTGACTTTCAACTAGATTTTTAGTTTGTTGAACTCATGGGTGATGAGGAGCATTATACTTGCCAACTCACTAAACCTCTAACTATCTAGTGCAGAATGTTATCAGCACAAATATCCTGGAATGTGATATTTCAAAGGTCAGGGTTGTATTTTGTTCATTTTTGTATCCTATAATGTGAAGCTATAAAAATACAAATTTAAATTAATTAAAAGTAAACAGTTAAAATTCACTTTTTCAGTTGCACTATCTACATTTCAGGTGCCCAGTAGCTTGAAATAGCTCAATGACTCTCATGTGGCTAGTGATTACTGAACTGGATAGAGCAAATAGGGAACATTGCCAGTATCACAGAAAATTCTATTGAGCAGTGAGGATACAGATGAGTAACAGAAAGGGAAACAGTGTATTAGGGATAGATAGGAGAGAGGGAGACAAATGATGGGTATATCAGATAGATGACAGATAATAGATAGGTAGATGATGGATTGATGGATGGATGGATGGATGATTGATAGAATAATAGATAGATAGATAGATAGATAGATAGATAGATAATAAATAGATGAGGAGGGAGGGAGGAAAAAAGGGAAAGTAAAGTAAAAAGAAGGAAGAAAAGAAAAAAGAAAAAAGAGATAAAAGAACAAAGAAAAGGGAAAGAGATTTAGCTGTCTGAAGTATTTTAGATATTTTTCTGCTGCTGAGTAATTGTGTAAGAAATTGGCTCAACAACAATTTTCTAAGGCTTATAAAACGTGAATCTAATCTCCAATGCAGTGCAGAGGAGCCATAACTTATTACAGATTACCCCCACATACCTCAATTAATACAGCATACCCACCATGAGGTAGGAGCTTTGATGCAGAGTAAAATATAGTGGCTTTCAAATTCTTCAGGCAAAAAAGGAGACAAAAACAACAGTAATGAACATTTAAGGCATGGAGCTTCTGACATTTATGTTAGTGGCATAGGGATACAAAAATGAATTAAAATGTCTGTATATATGTGATTTAAATTCTTATTTATAACTTTTACCTTGAAGCTTGTATATTGCATTTTCATTGTTCTCATCTTTCTATCATTGCCTACCTGTTTTAAAAATCATATTATTATATTACCTGTAGAATTAATTTTAACATCTTACAAGCCATTTACCAGGGCTAATATTCATCTGTTATTAAAAATCAAATATCACCAATGAGGATTATGATCCTTATCTAATGACTATACATAAGAATATTTTTTATTTCTTGGAAATGTATAAAGTGTAATTTAAAAAATGAACCCATTAGATTACATAATCCTTTCTCAGAGCTGAATATTTCTTAGAATAGTCTCAGTGTTTTGTTTTTGTTTTTGTCAACCCAGGTGGAAATGATCCATATAATGGTATGGCTGTCTGTTCCCTCAGGAAGCTAAAGTGTCTAAAATTCAAACTGAGTCGTCATAGATTTTTGTGGTAGCAGAGCAGGGTTCTCCCATCATACAGTATAAAAGAACATAAACTACCCATAAGCAATAAGACACAAAAAGCTTTTATTAAATATTCTAATATATATATATATATATATATATATATATATATATACACACACATATATATATTGATTTTTTTTGCTTTGATCATATAAAATCTTTTGTTATTTAAAACAGAAAGTCATTCTAATGGGGCAGAATCTTACCATTTCTTCAGAAATAATGGAAGTCACAAGAAAATATAGTCAATTTTAGAATCAAAGTTTCCATTTGGAAATGTCAGTATACTGACAGTATTTTTAAAAGCCAACAATATGACCCACAAGGAAAATTGCACTAATATTAGTGGGATGTTATTTAGACTCAAGACCTATTTCTCCTGCTAGCAAAGGATGTTCTCAATCCAAGGAAAACTTCCACAGATCTCTTTTTGTAAGTAGAAAAATTTGTTTTCTTTCCATAACACATGTTCTTTTCTATATGGCTTATATGTTAGAATATTTCATCCAATTTTTCAATTAACAAAATTTTGTTATGCCAACTGTCTGTTAATTCTGGAGTTGTGTAAAGAAATAAGAAAGCTATAGTTTCTGATTTTATGGAGCTTAAAGTTTACTTGTGAACATAAACAGCCAATACATTCTTACATAAATATTTATTTCATCAAAATTATTATTGATAATATACCTCTACTATATATAATACATAATACATATATGTTACATATATGTGACATTTTATACACACGCACACACACACACACACACACATACACACAAGCACAATTATTGGCTGCAAGAAGAATGCATACTATTCTGAGAGGTCAGAGAAGGCCTCTAAGCTGTGTAGATAATTCCACATGAAAGACTAGGGAAAGCATTCTTAGAAGAGAAAAAAGCAGTTGGAAAAGAGAGTCTATCATGTTCTATGAACTCAAAAGGTATGTGTCTTTAGCAAAAAAAAAAAAAGAGAGAGAGAGAGAGAGAGATTACTGAACCACGAGGCTGGAGAGGGAGGCAGAGTCTGGATAGAAGTGACTAAGGAGGAGGAAGAAGCGTGATGTGTTGCTGTGGCACATGGAGTAAATGCTTATGAGAGGTTCAGGGAGATGAGGACTCAAAAAACATCTGTGGAAGATGGAGAGTGACCGCAGCAAACGAGTGGGTGAGTGTGGTAAGCCTAAATGAAGCAGGTTGGGAATAAATAGGAGATGGAGAAGAAATGATAAAAACTGTAAATAATGCCTTTGAAATCTTGGCTTTGAAAGTGGAGATAAAACAACAGTTTCACTTTTATTTTTAAGGATGGCAAATGCAAAGTTAGATCTAAATGCTGATTCAGTAAAGAGGGACAAAAAAAAGACAAAAAACTGAATAGGAAATAATGGATAATCAATAGCATAAGGAGACTACAGAAAGGATTAAATTTTAAATAGTTATGTGTCTTTCAAATATTATACATACAAACAAAAAAATAGTCTGTGCTGTTTTATGGAAATTCTCTCTGTGCTTCTTTCTTTTAATATATCATTTGGCATTAAATTATTTACTATATATTGTCCTGAAACTGTTCATAACTCTCTTTACTAATAATTGTTTGTATTAACATAGTATTGCCCAATCACTGGAAAATTTCTGGGTCAGATCATTGTCTATACATCTAAGGAAATTTTGGGTTAATTGAGCATTTTTGGTAGTATATATTTATTCTTAGGTGAAACCTTGTTCTCAGGCCTAAAAACACATATGTTATGTAGCCAAATGACTCTCTTGTTCATCTGACTAAATAGAGAGGAGAATTTTGGGTAAAAGGGGGACATGTAGGAAAGGTGGCAGCTCAATCAAACCACCAGCTTTGGTTGCTGGAACCAGTAAAGAGGCAGGGTTGGGAGAAACAAGCAAATAAAGCCAAGGGCTCCTCAGAAACTCTGGGTACAGAGTTAGAGCAGGCTAGTCTCCTCTGCATGCTAAAGGAAAGCCAAAGAAGCCACCCTGTCTAAGAGATCAAGATGACAACCCAAAAGAGAGCTTGGCAAAGAACTTTTCTGTCTCATGAAAGTGAAGATGTTGTCTTGATCATTTGAATGACTTCAAGAAGGTCATGCTAGCCTTCCAGAAACGGGAAGAAGTTACAGGACCCAAATAGACACCTGGAATAGACCCATGACATCAGAGGGTGTTAGGCTTTGAATTTAGGCTATTAGAGCAAAAACAGAAAGGAAAAAAAAAAGAAAAAAAAGAAAAAATCAATGGAATTTTCATATATAAACAATCTATATGTAGACTATATACTTTAAAAGTATTTTATTGGCAAAAGCAGAAATGAAAAGAAAAAAGAAAAGGGGGAGTTTGAAAAGGGGAAAGGATGAATTGAGAAAAAGAAGAAAAGTTTAGTAACCTTTGGGAAAATATTATAAAACTTTATGGAAAGGTGTTAAAGAAGATCCAAACAGAAAAATAAAACATATATTTGATAAGAAAAGCCTGAAGAATGATTTGGAAATAAAAGTTGAATTTATACCAATCCTGTGACTCAGCACTTATATTTCTAGATATATAGGCCAGAGAAACTCTGATACACACAGACATCTTCATTATCAACACCATTACTCATCACTGTTAACATTTACTAAGTACTTACCATAGAAATATAATTATAAACATATACATTAACTCATTTATTATGTTGCATTATATGAAAATACTCCTATTTAACTATTTGACCTGCAAGAATTACAATTATATATGTTACAAACTAATACTCTTCTCAATATTTCTATGAAGTATATATCTCCATTTTAAAATGGAAAACTTAGGCACAGAGAAATTAAATAACTTTACCAAGTTTGCTTAGCTACTAAGTGGATCGCCATATGTCAAATTCATGAAATGACACTGGAATCCATGTTCAAAGCTGCTAAGCTATACTGCCTCTCAACTTGAAAAGAATGTTCATGGAATAGCAAAAAAGCTTAAAACAATAAAAATGTCCCTTAACAGGGGAATAAATAAATAATTTAATGTACATTCACATAATACAAAATAGCAAAAATGAATAGACTTACTGAGATCCACATTAAGTGAAAAAAAAAAGAGCCTCCAGGAAAATAAAGTACAAAGATAAAAACATATAAAACAGTGTTAATATTGTTGAGAAACAAAGACGTATAGGACATGCAATTAAAGATGTTTATGTGAATAACAAATTCCAAATTGGGATGATAATGTATAGATGTGTAGAGGGATGCCACGGGGGCAAGGATGAGGAGGAGAATAGAGCTATGTTGGTAAGGTGCGGAGTTGGTAGGTAGATGGTCTTATTTTCAAGGCAATTCCGCAGTCAGAGAAAGAGGAAGAAATATTCATAATAAGCAACTCTCAGTGAATAGTATGAGGAATAAAAATTTTGTGTGGACAGTAAAAAAAGACAACATTAAAAATTTCCAAGATGTAGACAGAAAGTGTATGATTCCATTCATGAGATGAGTTTATATGTTTACAGGAAAAACATGAAATTGAGATGCCAAAATCTTAACAGTGGTTGTCTGAGTGAGTTATATGTTATTTCTATGTTTTAATGCAATTTTCAAGTGCTTTACAATATATTTATATGCAGTCAGAAAAATATGCAACATTGTATATAAACAAAAGAAAAAATTGTGATAGCTACAGAGAAAGGTAAGTGTGGACTAGACCGTGAAATAAAACAAATGTAAGTCTCTTTCTCATTTAGGGTGATAAACAAGCAGTCACTATCCCCCAATGAGTTTACTTACCAGGTTTAAATTCAGATCTGGCAGATTAGTCTAAAGACTTATTTAACTTGGCCCCTAGGAGTGGTTGGGCTAGAACCCTAGTTTCATCTAGGATGTGCATATATCTTTGACAGGCATGAAAATCATTGTTTTTAAATATAAAGGTTAAGGGTGGGAATTGTGGAACAGCACTGGGGACTGAGTGGAAGGGAAAATTTTAAATTCTAAGTTGAGAATAGATTATAAGAGGCTAAGTATGTGGGAGAGAGATTACAGGATAACATCGGAGGAGTGATTGAAAGTTCTATGTGGGCAAAGTTCTAATATGAGTCTCTATCCTCCCTCATGAGAAGGGGTCTGTTGCACACATGGCCTTGAATGTGAGTGAGCCTTGGGTTACCCCAGAGAGGACCAGATCTTGGAAATGTCCTTTTTCATAAAAAATTAAATGAGCATAGAAGCAGACATACCTTGTTGCCCAGATGATGAAGTATGAGATGTTACAGACAGAGGAAGCCATTCTCCCAATCTCTACCTGGACTCTGTAGATTCTTTGTTATCACAAAGATGAGATTTCATCAACATCTGGAGTCAGCATTTTGTAGGGTCAGTGACCTTCTCAAGAAGGGCAGATGAGAGGTAAAGCTGCCCCAGATGGTTTCCTGGGGAGCCAGAGCAGAAGAATCAAGTTTTGAGCTTTGAGAACTCCTAAAAATTATTAAAAGACCAGGGGAAGCTAAGTTCTGATAATGGGAAGATTGAACATTTGTTCATTACAAACAAATCTTATTGTGTAAGACCATGATTAAAAACAGGATTATGGGTCGCACTTACTTTGTTAAATTTGTAACTATAATGTTGGAAGTACATTTTTGTGTTGTGGAAGATTACTTTTTAGAAAGTTAGTAGAAGTTTCTAAATTGGTTTCGTTTTTTAAACTTATGTAATTATTGAGAGAGCAATACAGCGTGAGGGACAACAAGAGATGGAGTGCAAAAAAGTGAGATAGAGTGAAAAAAAAAGAGAGAAGAAAAGAAATGGAAAGAGAAAGAACTTCAGTTAGACACAAGCAGAGGACATGGGGAAAGAGACAAAGACCCATAATAGCTCTTCAGTCTGTTTTTATAGAAGTAAACAATTCTTAATAGTAAAAGCACAGAGCAGAACCTTTAGAGCTGATGGGAGCCTTAGATTTCATAAATTCAAAAAAGTTCATTATACTGATTAGAAAACACGGTCTAAAGATTGTCTTGGAAGAAGAGTATACAAATGAATAGAATTCTATTGGATGGTGTGTATTAATTTAAGTTTTAATATATGTATTGTTAACATTTTCTCAATTGAGCAGCAAATTAGTAACAAGTGAATCATCCATAATTACCCATATTGGATTAAAAAAGAGTGTTTTCCTACTTAAAAGGTACTCTGGGGTCAATTTTATGGCAACATTATTTATGTTTATGCATAGAGACATCTGGTGGCCTGAAATTTTCATTTTCATTTCCATTCTTTTTATGTTTTTACAAGTTTGTACAAGTTGAACAGAAATGTCTGCTTCCTGCTAAATCCATTAGAAACTGATACAAGGGTGAGAAGAAAGGAAGTAATGGAAAAAGTAATGCATTTAAGTTTAAAAGAATGTAGAATAACAAACCAGATTGTGGAAAACATGGGTGAAAAGAATTATCATAATCTTCAGAATAGAAAAACTAAAGCACGAAAACTTAAATCAGATATGTGTTCCACTATTTAGGAATGTATACCTCTCAGGTGGATGTGAAATGCTATTTTATTGTAGTTTTAATTTGCATTTCTCTTATTGCTAATGAGGTTGAACGTGATGCATATGTTATACATCAGTCATGCTTTCTTTACTGAAAAATTTCTATTCATTTATTGTGCCAATTGCTACATTATCTGTCTTTTTAAATTCATTTGTAAGAACTCTTTGGTATGCTTTGCATTTCATACCAAACTTTTGTGGGTTGTGTTTTGCAAACATATTATTATTTGAGGCTGGCCCATTCACTTTTTTATTTTATTTTTTTTCTATTGAGAAGTTCTTTAATGTAATGTGTTATTAATCTTTCTCTTAAGGTTATTTTATTTTTTAATGTCCTATCTTGAGATCTTTAAGATATTCTTCATATTTTCTTTAAGAGCTTGTGGTTTTTTCTGAAATGTTTAATTCTTTAATCTACTTCAAAGTTATATGCGTAAAGAATGTAAGGTGGAAATGCAATTCCCATTATTTTTTCTGTAACTAAATGTGCTAGCACCATTTATAAGAAGTCCTTCCTTTACCATTGAGCTTCAAGTCCCCACTTCATTATCAAATATATATGTATGGGTCTATTTCTGGAGTTTCTATTCTGCTTCCTTGGCCTACTTATCTATCGCCAGACAAATCTGTGCTATCTTAATCACTTTTGCTTTATGACAAGATTTGAGATAAGAAGTCCCTGCCTTGTAAGTCCCTTTACCATGTAAATTTAAGAATCAGCTTGTCATATTGTATAAAAAATTATTTTGGTTTTTATTATTATTATTATTATTGGAATGACACTGAATCTGTAGATAAATTTGGGGAGAGTGGACATTTTTATGATATTGAGTTCATAAAGTCTAGTCCTAGTGTTTAATGAGAAAGACACTTTTCTTAGGCCAATAGGCATAATTTTTAATATAGTAGGAATAGTTTATGTTTGACAAGATCTTAATAAACTTGAATTTAAAACAGGGTTAGTATTTATAACAATCTGAAGCTCTTCTACAACATTGGAGGCCAAGGGGCAGTTTACAAAACTGAAACAAAATCTATACAGCACTTATTTCTTGAGACAATTGTTCTTTGTAAAATTTACTGAGTAATAAGAAGAGAAAAATAGCTTTTGTAATTTTAATTTTTTTGAGTTTACTGCTACTAAATAATATAAAAACATTTCTATAGGCTGCTAGAAGTTCAAGGTCATTTGTGTTTAAATTTTAATTCCTGTACGAAATTACTTTTTTATTTTAAAACTACATTTTTTTTTACAGATAAATCTATTTTTAGTAACAATCTCTTCAAGAGATTCTCTTATTAATGCATTTCTGATTTAGGTATTCCTTCTTACAGTGAGATTAACAAGCAACTGTCCTTAAAATTGTCAAAACTATAGAAGTCTTTTTGTCTTGAAATGTGGGGCTCAAAATCACTTACAGATTCAAAACTGGTCCAAATTAATTGGTTTGTATGTTTATGTAAGTGAAGCTTCCTACTCTCTCGCAGATAGAAAGCAGCTCTTTTAGCCTGGGACAGTGTTTGGGTGACCATGGGATGTGTCAACCAGACTCCCTGCTCAGTTGTCGTTGGTGATGCGGGGTGTGAGCAGCTTGGCTGATTTGGCTTCACTGAAGGGGGTTCCTGTTCAGGTGAATGCAGGAAAGGACAAAGAGAAGAGAATTGAGTCTCCCCTCACACAGTGGACAAAGGCCTGAGCTGTCTTACGCATATGAAGGGCAGGAAATAAAACAGCCCATAGCACAAGCGCTCAGGATTTGAAAAAGTACGGGAGGCTTTTAAGCTTATTTTGAAGGGAAAGTACTCACTCCTGTTAGTAAAATAGAGCCCAGTAAAATTCTAGTGCTCTGGCCCTCAGTGGGGAAAGATTAAGAACCAGTCAGAATTCTCGTCCCCCAAAACTACCTGTCTAAAACCCTGTGTCTTAGATCACACTAAACATTTTTTTCTTGTGCACACCTGAAATTAACTGTCATGTCTACTTCAGGAGCATGATAATATTTACTAGTCTGATTTGTGTCAATTAACTCATGGCTACTTGTGTGGCAGACATTACTTTTAATTTGTGTCATAATCAATTTGTCTCATGTCTTATCTTCTCTAGTAGACAACATTTTCCAAAGACATGATTCATGCTTCATACACGTGTTTCTTCCCCTGCACATAAAACACTGACATATCTTGTGAGGAATCATGGTCAAAATCCACACTGGTCTCAAGTCCATGCAGGTTTGCAGGTTAATGAATCCTAAGGGAAGTGAGGTAATGGCAACAAAAATATGGTTCAAAATAATACCACCATTCTAACAGAGAAAGGGTAATTTCAAGGTTTGACTTCTCAGATCTCCCTCTAACAGTTTATGTGGAACCTACAGACAGAGTAAGGCTGCAGATACAAATAAATTTAAAAAATAAAATAAAGCAGACAAAACTGAGGTGCACATAAGCATATCTTCATGGTGTTGAGGGTATAAGACATTTCTGTCTGTGATGGAGCACCAAGTGCTTCAGTGAACTGAGGATTTCTGAGGAGGCAGTACAATTTCATCTAGCACAACCAGAGCCTTGGTGCTCCACTGTTGGAGGCACACTGATCGTCAGGGAGACTACCATCACCTGAGTCCGTACCTTGAGAATGCTAGATGTCCTTATTCTTGGCACTGATGTCAGACCCATCTCCAATTTCAGACACTAACTGAACTCATGAGATGCTTTATATTTTCTGGCACAGAAATTGCCCCAGTCATTGGAAGGAACTAAGACAATTACTCATGGGCTTATTTGAAACATTTGTACTTTGGTGTGGGAAAGTTTGAAGAGTATAGAGATCCCAGGGCCAAAGATCATCAGTGATAAAAGGAGACAAAGAGGAAACACTGTCAATGGGATCCTAATATGTGGTTGTAACCAGAGAAAAAACCACTTGTGCATGTTAGAGGCACAAAAAATATTTGTTGACTAATAGACAATCTTCAGAAATTTATTTCCACAGGAAACCAATTCAGAAATCTCAGAAAACTATTAAAAAACATAGAAATATAGAGAAATAGAGTGACTTATTTGACTTTCCTTACATCCCATTGCACTTTCTAAGTGCCTCCATTCCATTCCTGGTCAGAGTAAGCCTTACTTGGTAGTAACTATCTTACTTTTGATTGTCAAAACTTTGAGGTCAATGCCTAACTTTTATTTGTCTCTGTATTGACAGCTTCACAGATCCTAACATGTAGTTAGCATTCAGTATGCATTTGTTAATAAAGATGCAAATTCTTTACTCTTAAAAGTCCTCTATACCTATTTTCTACCTTCCATTGGGAAAAAAAATTAATAATTTTTATTTTACGTGATCTCTGGATCTCTCCAGTCTTATTATTTTATCATTTTATTTCTCAAACTTAAGAATTTGCAGAGTCCCAAGATAACGTTAAGAGATATGCTGATCTTAGTTTCAGAAATATAACATTATCAATTAATTTCAATATTTTAGCTCTATAGTGGTAATATTAAAAAACACCTATTGTGAATAGTGAAATTATATGGCATTTAGATGATTCAGAAAATGCTCATATTACTTTTAAAATATTTTATCAAAATTAAATCACAAAATAAAAAAGAGTCCTGCAGACAACCCTCAGGCCCCTGTGCCATTTTGAGAACCACTGCACTATGGAAAATTAGCTCCTACTTGTGTGCATTGCAAGTTAATTATCCAGAGGACACATCCAGGGTCACAAAATGAATACTGGGGATACTTGCTCCCAGAGGAAATTTACACCACTCTTGTAGTCAGATCTCACCAAAGATGAGCTCGACTATGAAATAGGACTATACTGAGAGAGAAACTGAATAGAGAAAAGAATAAACAGATGAGAGAAGGAAAGCCATAGCAGCAAGGCAGAGAGAACAGAGAAGGTTGTGGATAGGGACTGAGCATATGTATGGCCTCATACATTCATCAGAGACATAATACACTCTAGGCTCTAAAAGTCTGCCTAGAGCAACCTGCCATGGTGTTTTCTGTATCTTTCTGCTCAATCAGAAATTTTAATGATCAGTGTAAAAGTCTATTTCTTGCTTTAAATAGAAACAGTGTTTCTAGAAATTCTGTGTAAAATATCCATGTGTTACAGAGAGAAAAAAAACAGACCAAGCATTGTGTTTAATTTTCTACAGTAATTTATTAGTATAGATTAACACCTCCTTTTAGTTGACTATGATCTTTGGACAAGTTAAAATAAGGTACTATTATAACTCTCATTTTAGAGCAAAGAAAACTGCAACACATCACATCTATTGATTTTGACATCATGTTCATCCAGTCTTCTTTTTAAAGAAAACCTTTAGCTATGAATAGGATTAAAGACAAAATAGTTTGAATCAGAAAAAAACATACCCACAAATTAGAAGTAAATTCTGAACATATTTCTGAGTATACTTTCTGAGTATTTTTAGTCAATTTGACCAAAATAAACATTTATGCAATGCACATTTTTTAAACTCAAATATGTAGGCACGGGGTTAGGGGCTGAAAATAGACAGATGTAATATAAATAATAATTGAAAAATATATGTGAAAACACGTTGTATATGCAAAGTAATCAATCATCAAGGAGCAATATTTTATGCATAAGACTTTAAGAAGTACTATGCCATTCCTCAATCTTCTAGTCTATTTGTTCAAGCCCCACAGAAAATTTTTCCAAGGAAAAGCATTTTCCCTTCAAAAATAGGTTTTTCTATTTTTTTGTGTCTGAAGACTGAAACTCTATTTATTGCCTGCCTTTTGATAAAATTGAATAGAGAAGATTGCATTGTAATTAAATATGACTTCCATTTGTCCACTCACAAAAATAATTGTTGAGCAACTACTCTCTGCCAGGCAGTGTTAGGCGCTATTTAGATAACATTGACAGAAATGGTTCTGAATCTCATGGAGTTTATTGCCTAATATGTGCTTTGGTGGGCTACAACTAAGTGAAAAAACATCTGCTATAAATCAACAAAGTTATTTATTCACATTTTCAGCAATAGGGTGGCATACCTCCAGTGATTTATTGTGTAGAAACCCTCCTTGCTATGTATGTTTCTGCAAAGTCTCATTAGGACCTTTAAACTAAAAATATCTGATCCAGCTAAATTTTGGAAAAGGAAACTCTATTATGTGAGGAATCCATTTTCAGCAGCTCAGTGACTCAGGAAGTTCGTAATGCCCTATGGAGCTTTATGCCTCTGGTCCTCTCATTTGAAACCAGCAGAGGTTGGAACAGTTCTTAGTTATTAACATCTAATGGTTGTGTGGGGATTTCTCAAGTGCTTTGGACTCCTCCTCCGAAGTCCTAGGAAATGGAAAGATACTTATTTGAATTTAATTAACTCAGAGGAGATTCGGCCTAAAGGATAACGATTAAATATACTTAGTACTAAATGTTCTTACATCTTTCCTAAAATCTTATGGAAGATTTCTGTGAGTATGTGGAATAGAAACCTCACCAGAAAAAAAGATAAAAAGAAAAAAAGAAAAAAAGAAAAAAGCCAAAGGCAGGAAGTGTCTGTCACCATCTCTCTACCTCTGTGCCTAGGTTATGTTCTCACCTTTACCTGTAACTGTCTTACTGAAGTACTTCCCTTACAGAAAGAACCCCTGTTGTCCAGGAAAAAAAGCTTCATAAAGCACAGAGAAGAGAATGGCTACAAATGAGACCTTTAATCTTTGCTTGTTTGTTGTTTTTTTTTTTTGAGGCAACCTCTCAGTCTACCTTTCTCTCCTAAATGTGTGTGCACAAATGTCCCTTTGCTAATTTAAAAAGTGTTTCCATTTTGATGAGACTTCAATAACTTCTTTTTCTCTATCCAAATTTATATAGAGACTGAAGAGATGCTCTATGTACACACAATATGGTTTTGCAGATGCCGTGAAAATTTGTAAAAGTAATTTATTTACATATTCATTTATTCTCAACCATTCTCAGATATTTGCAGACATGCTATGTGTCAAGCATTGTTAGGTAACACAGGCATAACAGTCAGCAAGACAATTATAATTTTTGCTCTTATGGAATTTACAAACTCTGTTTACTCGCATGTTTAAAAGTATGTATCATGTGCTAGGCACTATACAAGAGATCATGGAAGATTCCAAAAATGAATAAGAAATAGTTCTAAAGAAAGAGTCTAGGGTACCTGGACTAGGACAATGGCAATATAATCACAGAAGGGAGGGAGAGTTTTCAAAAATAGTTTGGAGGTAGATTCAACATTACATGGGGTAGTATAGGGTGGGATCGGCACTGATATGAGGGAGGAATTACATTTATTTCAAAATTTTGCCTAGGTGTTTGGGAGTATTGTTGGTATCATTAAAACAAGTTACAGGATGAAGGAGAATCAGGTGGAAGGCAGGTGCAGGGGATAGAAAACTATATTACTAGTGGGAGGATAAGGAAAGCACTGAGTTTGTCTTGAGATATACTGAATTTGAAATGACACACCCATCTGTGTCCTTTGAAATCTGAATGAGAGACTATGAGTTTTTTTTACTCTCAAGAATAAACAGTACTGTGGCTATCTTCATTAAATGTACATGTCAGGCATTATTTATTTTGTATTCTGGATCTTGCTCCCAAAGGATTTGTGGTAACTTAAAAAGCCATGAAGAATAAAGTAGGATAAAACGGAAATGAAGACATAAGGGCTATGCTGGACATTTCTCACCTATGAAATCAATCTCTCTCCTAAGTAAAAGGCATCAGTTTCTGCTGCTTATATTTTTAGAGCTTCCTGGATCTCATCCTATCCAAAGTCTGGTTGTTTGACTTTTTCATCATTTCTGTGAGCTAATTTAGATCTTTTTAAAAATTAAAAAAAAAATTTTTTCTTAAATCAGCCAGAGGAAGTTTTTCTGGTTTTCAACCAAGGAACCCTAACCTAATTTTTTAAAGGTTCCTAGAAGTGAGATATTATGAATCATAGAACCTCAGCTGTGTTGCAAGCTGAGCCAAAGTAACCTGAAACACAATTGAGAACACTCTCCTCAGCTGGACAGTTGGAAATTTTGTGACATAGTAGCAAAGTGTTTGGTTAACTTCCATCTCCTGTGCCTTGGCAGTCAATCCACATACTTTCTAGGCTGGAGATTAGTAGAAAAATAACAGGATTTTGGAATGTGTTGACTAATTCTCCAAGGTTCTATAAAAAGATACTTTAGTTAAAACTTGATCATGTATAAGCATGAGGCAAAGAAAAAAAAAAGTGAAACTATTTTGTTTTTGTTTCCTATTGTCTCTAGAAAAATCCTTTTCTGGCCTGTGGCTGGAAATTTGTGAGAGCTGAGAGATTGGAATCTTGGAGGACATAAAGCTAAGCAGGATGGACTGAGCTAGGTCAGTAAGAAAAGAAATAGAAGATAAAATGGGACTTTAGAGAAGGTTGATATGTCAGGGTCACCCAACCACCTCCTCCTAAAGGCCAGGATGAATCCATTCCTAGCTAAGGGGAGACAGCCCCAGATGGAGAATCTTATCCAGTGCCATCTCAGATATGACATGAAGGTAAATAAATATAGATCTTCACGGAGGGAAGAATCGGAAAAAGACAGGTTGGCTAACCAAAATGCTCATTCTGCTTCAAGGGCTTAGATACTTATCTGCTATGGAGCCATTACCATTCTGCTGTTTCCTTTGGCTCCTTTTCAAAAGAGGAGAAGGAATTTGTGTTTTGTTTGTAATTATTTTATTTCCACTGCTGTATGCTATATGTATTTGGGATGGTTAAATATATCATTAAACTATATTTACATATATCATTTAACCATTGGGTGCTTCTCCAGTAAAGGCTAATCTGGATTTGACTTAGAGAAATTTCTATCACCCAAAGATCCTGACCTTGTGTTCAAATGCAGTAATTGGACAGATTTTCTGCCCCTTCCATAGAGAGGAAGTGAGTGGGTTTTAGATGTATAATTATTATGTGCATTAAATTTGGTGTGGGCATTTTTGAAATTGTATGTTTGAAAAGAAGAATCGGTGTGCTTGTTGAAATGAGATGAGTGGACTATTGTGAACATTTGTTGTTTTTGCCTATTTTATCAGTCAGTTTAAGCTAGAATTACTTTGGTAACAAACCCAGTATCCAGTGGCTTACAACAATAAAGGCTTATTTCTTACTCACATTACATGTCTATATGTGTTGATTCTGAGTCTACTCTCTGTCCTCTTTACTCCAGGACCCAGACTGATGGAGCTATTCTTATCTGGGACATTGCAGAGGGATGAGTGGGCATGGCAAATTACACCCAGGTTCTTAAAACTTCCACTTAGAAATGACACATGTCATTTCTGTTCACATGTTATTTGCCAAAACAAATCACAAAACAATGTTGACAACAATAAGGCAGGAATTAATAATCTTTCTGAGAGAAAAAGCATCCTAAGGAGGGACTCCAAATATTCTTTCTCTTTTTTTCTGGTAATAGCCACCAATTTTCTCTGGAAAAATAATTCCTAGCCAACTCTGGGCTAACATGGCTTTGTCAAGTTGACCCAGGTCCAGAGAGGCCTTGAGAGCTAGGGTTAGCTAACCAGAGCTTTCCACTACTCTAGCCAAAGCAAGCCAAATGAATTCTACTTTTGTATGAAGAAATTCATTTTATGTTGGAATTGCTAAGCAGATAGTCTATAATCCTAGAGCTACAAGAAACCATCAAGGTGGAGAGAGAGACTACTTAAATAAGGATGAAATTATAATAGAAGCAAACAAAACTGATAGATTGAGCAGATAAACTGGGTCCAAAAGTCATAATTTGAGCCACAATGCCAGAAGGAAAAGATCTAAACCTGGAATTCCCAAATATGTAAGTCTATAACTTTTATTATTAAGCCAATTTAGATTTCTGTTACTTCTAACTTAAAAATGTCTTACTTATAAAGGGGGGAAGTTAATGTCTAAAATACACACCATGAAGTAGTTCTCTATTCTTTGCTATAGGTGGGGCTCAATTTTGGCTACAAGATCCTAGCTATCAACTCAAAGAGAAAAAATCTGGTTGATATCTTATACCTTTACCATACTATATTATAAGAAATTGTTCAATATATATTAAAAATGATCAAACATTGGTTATTTCATATGGTCCAACTCAATGAAATTCACAGCTACATAATGGAAATGAACCATTTGCCCAATAATTATAGCTTTTCCAGAGCAAATTTCTATGTGGGACTTTGAAAACTTGCTACTCAAACTGTAGTCCACAGATCAGCAACATTAACATTATTGGGAATTTGCTATAAATTCAAAATCTTAGGTTTTGTCCAGACCTTCTAAATTAGAACGTGAACTTTAACAAAGTCCCTAGATTTCTTTTTCTTCCTTCCTTCCTTCCTTCCTTCCTTCCTTCCTTCCTTCCTTCCTTCCTTCCTTCCTTCCTTCCTTCTTTCCTTCCTTCTTTCCTTCCTTTCTTCCTTCCTTCCTTCCTTCCTTCCTTCCTTCCTTCCTTCCTTCCTTCCTTCCCCTCTCTCTCTCTCTCTCTCTCTCTCTTTCTTTCTTTCTTTCTTTCTTTCTTTCTTTCTTTCTTTCTTTCTTTCTTTCTTTCTTTCTTTTTTGCCCATTAAGATCTGAGAAGTATCTACATAAAGGACTCTACATGATATGATAAATATCTTTAAGAGCATCCATATTATAAATGTATTAAAATATTTATAAAGTTGTACATTTCTTATTATAACTTAATGGTATAATGTCAAGCAATTCTAGGAGGAGTGGAAAAATATCACAGTAGAAGATAGCAATTCAGAGTATATGACTCAGAAATATATATTAATGTGCTTCCAAAGACCAAAACAATTGATATAATCAATCAACTAGTAACCCTCTCATTCTTCTTTATACTATAATAAATTTTTTTCTTTTCTGTTGTTACTTCCTCTGAATTTTCTGAGAGAAACTAATTTCACTGATTCAAGTAAAAAAGATCACCTTATGACATGACCCACTTCTTAGGCTAGATCTATTCCAATCTGGGCTACAGTTGTAAGTGGCAATTGTCCACTTGTGTTTAAATACAGATGGATAACCTGGGTCTTATGGCTGATTCCAAAGGCAGCAGTAATTATGGTAACTGTTGGCTCCAATTAATCAGTCTGTCAACTTATCTGGGAAGATTTGGCCTGAACAATATTGGGAATAGGGGACTATCTCTCATCCTTCATGCTTCCCAAGACCGGGCATATCACAGCCTAGGCATATCACAGCCCAGTTTTTGCCCTTACTGACAATTCATTTTTTTTCCTTCCACAATCACAAGTTAAAATTTTCACCTTTCAGATTAAAGAAACATCTAAACAAAAACCTTGCATGTTCAAATTCAGTTATCACCAGGATGAATTATATAATTATTTCAAAGTAGAGAGAATGATTTCACCAAGAGGAAAACTAATCAGAGAGGGGCAGTTAACTGTATTAAGGCTGAGTTCTCAAAGCACCTGTGTGTCAGATTATGCGTTGTAAATGCTTTACCTTTCCATTAATCAGAGTGGAATACACTGCTAACCCATGGAGAACAGTATTTGAGCACAGCTAACCTGGCTTCATATGCAGTTCCCAGGCACTAGGCATCAAACAGAAGCATAAAACATCTGGTGAAAATCATTTTAAAAATAATTAAAATTTATAAATCTCCTTGCTTTAGGTCCTGGAATAAATTTGAAGTTACGGAGATCTTTAAATACAGACTTAAGCTTCTGAATAGTGAAGGTAATGTTTAAGTATATTTTATCTAGCATAAGTAAACATTCTGAACTGTTTCATTTCAAAGCAATAAAATATTTTTTCTTTTCTATTGTTGCTTCTTCTGACTTTTGTTAGGGAACCGAAGAGATTATGGCCCTAGAAAACCTTATTCTTTCTGAATTAGAATTTATTTCTCTATTTGACTGGGACTAAATTAGAGAATAAAAAATCGATAGTGCAGATCTATTTTCTCCACCATTAATATGAATGAATATTTTAGACATGTGCTTATATGCTTGAACAATACAACTACTCAAAAGTAGTAGGTAAATGCTAAGAGCTTGGCTATGTGTGTCTAGTTGATTTGTTTCTTTTTGCATCTCCTCTGCTTTCTTAGATGCTCTGTCAGGTGGTGTGGTGGTAGTGATACAAAAATGTGCCAGGAGCATATACGGATGGGCATGCTAGTCAAAGGTAGACAATATTTGGTGTGATATTGGCTTAGTATTGTTAAAACTCATAACAAATTTCTTTTTCTTTACTTATATAATTAGATAATTTTTTTCTGTATTATAGTTTTAGCCAACAATTTTTCCAAAAAAGTGGAAATTCCATGACTGAAAGACTGATCTGAGAAACCTCTATGCATATTCTGAACTAAGATAGCCTTTTTGATAAGTTCATTTGAAGAAAAAAGATACTTGAGAAATTAAAAGAAGAGAAAGAATATATAAAATAAGAATAAGAGCATGTGTGAAATGTTTTATAATTTATTGAAATATAAATGCAGTAAGCTTATATTTTAGAAATCAAATATACATGGATCTTAATAACATTTATTCTCTTTTCTTTTATCCCTATGAGTTTTGTTATTTATTTTTTTCCTTCTAGAGGGTACAGATAAATCAGTCTAAAATAAATTAATTAAAATGTCCAAAAATCAGTGTACAGTGCAGATCCTTAAATTAAAAAAAAATAATTATTTTATGCAACCAACATATTGAAAAAGAAACAAATGAATCATTATGTATTCAGAAAATTACTTATACTCAACCCTATTAAAATGTTATCTTTTTTTGGAATAAAAGATAGTATATTAATATTCTGCATGTGTTTTATTGAGCACTTACTGTATGCCATCTTTCTATTACTTGTATTTCTTCTATTGCCTCAGTTAAATTTTATACCGTCCTTTAGGAATTACTTTTCCTTTGAAGAAAGAAGGTCTTGGGGAGAGTTTTCAGTGGACAGGCAACCATAATCATGTTATGTAATTTTCTAGATGGGGAAAGAAAAAAATGGCTCTCACAGCAACAGATTAGAAAAGCGAAACACACAGAGATTCCAAGTGGAAAAGTAGAAATTTGAATGGAAAACTCTGATGTTGGAGCTTTTTATCTCTACAAAGAATCTTTTAGTTTTACGAAAGCGAAAAACTGTGTTCACCTTTACTTGTTTAATGCTAGTACAACACCTGGTAAGTGTTCAAAAAATCCTATTAATTTTCTCTTTTAAAAGTATTTTCTTACTATTCCCTCTGCTTCTATCAAACCTCACATCTGGCATATTAGGTCATTCTCTCAGGTGGGAAATTATAATAATTTCTATAGTGGTTTTCCAGTCTTATTTTTTACCTTCAGTAAATCTCACCTATAATTCATCCCTTGTCTATTTCTTCAATACCTCCTTAGATTACCAAACATACTTTACAATAGACCAATGAACTTATTTACTGTTCTCTGTACAATTAATGCAAATTCTATAACAATACTTGAAAATACTCCTTGTTCTTTTTGCTAAAATAGTCTTGTCTAACTAGAAAAATCTGACTTATCCTAAAAGACTCATTTCAAAGTTTTCTCTAGGGAGTTATGAATCTACCCAATATTGGTGATTTTTTTTTTGCTTGTATTGGGTCTTAAACAAACATGGTTATAGAGGATGTTACACTGTGTTGTAATGATTTGGCCTTATGTCTGTTTCCTTTAATAAGCTGGAAGTTCCTACAGGCGGGGACTTCTTATTTGGAACTACATCCTGAGAGCGCATGCACTTGGGCTCAATAAATATTATTAAATAAATTCTTGTTGAACAAATGGATAATTCTATGCTTGCACAATAACGGGATACTAACAAGTGCCAAAAGGACATTATTTTCTTTATTAGAAGTTATGATCTCTGACAAAGAAACTTATCTATAGATAGAGAATAAATTAATAGAACTCTGAGTCTCTTGACATGCTGGGGATTGCAATGTGACACCAAGTATCTTGGGAAATTGTGAGCAAGATGATGTATCAACCTCTTACACTACATTGCCTAAAGTCAACATCAAAACTTTGAATGAGAATTTTTCTCAGTGGAATGGTATGGTTAGGTCAAGATTCCAGAGTTCACATGGAAAAAAAATCTAAAAATAATGTCTTGAGAAGTGACAGCGCTTCTCTCTAAGATATGATTGTTTCAGAAGTCTATTTCTTATTACTACCAAGTTGAATAATCTTTGAACTAACAGATCAATGATGGGTAGAACATTAAGAACCTCTTGATTCCAACTTCCCATTTCGGAAAACATGTTGATCCAAATCCAACTCGAATGCTCCCAGTGAAGGGCATATCATTGTTTTTGATGCAGCCATTCAATTTTGGATTATTCATGTTGAACTGAAATCTACCCTTCTATAATTATATCTATTGACCCTGGTTCTTTTCCTTGAAGCTACAGGGAAAGCTATATGGAAATTTTCATGTATTTGAACACAGCCATCATTTTCCATTAAGCTTTCTTTCCTCCAAATTAGAAACACTTTATTTTATGTGATAATTTCTTGTGTGATGTAGGTTTAAAGCCCTGGGGTCATATTCCAATGGACATGTTCCATACACAGACATGAATACAACACTACAGATGTAATCCAAGCACTACAGCCTACAAAGAAACATTCCTCACTTTATGTGTATAATATACAACTGGACTCTAATCATTGTGTGAGTCAATGGATAAATAAGTCAAAATGTTATGTGCCAGGAATTGTTCTTGGGGCTGGAACAAAAAGGCGACTAAAACAGAGTCTTTGCTTGAAGAAGCCTACAATCTAATGCAAACTAAAAATATCCTCTTAACAAATTGTGATATTATGTAAGTACTATTTTTAAGGCATAAGCAAAGTATGATCATCAAATAACTCATATATTAGGTTTTTAGACAATTAAAGATCTGTGTTTATTTCAGGTAACTTGATATACATCAAGGTCACCCTAATTCCAAACTTGTGCGGTTGATTTTTAAAAACCTGTGTTGCATTTTATACATATCTCCCCTCATTTTATCATATTGATTTTGTTATAAAGCCAGCATATCAAGGCCTTTCAAGTCTTTATTCTGTCACCAAGTATGTTAGTTTTCCTTTCTAAGCTTTATGTCACCTCTAAGTCTGAGAGAAAAAGAAAAATTGGCTACTCTTTACATGAGCAAAATGGTTTGTGTTCTGTTTTCCCAGCAGAAATATGTGTTTGGGAATTTGGTTAATGGGAAGTGGTAAGACATATATTTAGAAACGTCAGTTTATTCCACCCTAGACAAATATAGACTCTTGGAATTTTATCCACAATGACTCATAGAAAGTGCAGAGGTTTCTCATCCTCTAACTGCCAGCTAACTGTGTTAGCTGTTGGTATATTGTGAAGTCAGGGCCTGAGAAACAGATAGAAAAATAGCAACAGCTAATTTTTTTTTAACACCAATTTCTTACCACCAAATCCATATCACAAGTTGAAAGGTCATCTTAATTAGAGCCACACATTGTGACTTATAATGTGCTTACAATAATCAAACTTTCTTTATGCCTCTGCTTGAACTACATCTTGCTAGAGAGGTCTCCCCTGACTACCCTTTATAAAAAGCAGTGATTTTACTTCCACTCTCGCCCTGTCCTTTGTCTTACTTCATTTTTTCCCATGGCTCTTATCACTATTTGACATATCACATGTGTCTTGCTCCTTTATTGTCGGTCTCTCTCCACTCCCATCCACATGCACTAGACGGTAAGCGTTATGGGCTTTGGTGTATATATTGCAGTGTCTTTATTGTTTTGGACAGTACCTGGCACTAGCACATGTTCTATTGGTATGTACTCAATAAATATTTGTTGAATAAATGAATGAATCTGAAGCAAAATGGTGGTATATTATTCATGTATTTGTCTGGAAAAAGATTTTTAAAATAATAACTAATAGAAATGAGAGAGTCATGTTTACTTTATCCTTCCTATGAAAATAAGATTGATTATACAAAGAATTTTAAGCTTCTCTAAATAAAAGAACTTCATATGTACTTTTAGTATATAATGGTGATGTTTACCAATTTGTAGAAAAAAATTTATGAAAGAATAATGATTGATACCCATTACAAAATACTGAGGAATGAGCTAACTGCTTAACGTGTATCTTCCCATCAAGCATCACAATATTCTCATAAAGTAGCTATCATTTTGTATCTCATTTATACAGAGACAGAGACTCAAAGGTCCTCAGTCACTTGTCAGTGATCCACTGCAAAAGTACCAGAGCCCAAAACCATGTCTGTTAAAACTCCTCCCACATTGCAACTCTTACTCACAAGGAACAAGTGAAGGAACAAATGTTTCTTCCTTCTATAAAACTTCCTGGTACAGTCATGACACAAGCTGGGGAATTTTACAAGCAGGAGTGGCTTCTGTGATACACCTGATCAGAGCTCAGTAGTGAGTACAACTGCATAATTAAGGTGGCTATGATTACAAAAGAGACCACCGAAATGACACCTAGATATTTTCTACTCCCTGCTCTCCCTGCCAAGAAAATCAGATAAAGCCATGTTTTTGAAGCTGTCAGCATTCTTTACATCTGTAACAGTTGTGTGTTTCTATCACATTTATCACCCCTCAACAAAGATTTTATAATACAAATGGGAAAACTATGTGAAGAAAAGTTTGCAGTTCTCTCTTGCTGGCAATTTTTTTTAGGTAAGACAAACTACAAAGCTTGCTCTTCAGACCCTGTCTGAAATCTGAAACTCTCACAGAAGCAATTTTCTCCCAGAGGTTACCAAGAAAAAGTAAAAGGATTGCCCATAAAGCAGACAAGTATTTCTGGGAAGGGACAGAAATCAGGAAAGTATTGTGACATGAGCACATTGCAAAGCTATTCTTTCAGCTTCACCCACGCCAGATTTCCTAAAGTCAGCAATGACTTTGAATATCTGAGCTTTTAGAAATCGTTAGCGATCCTCCAGGTTTTGTGCCTCTAGTGCATGGTATAATTATTGATCCTACTCTCACACACTTTGTTTAAATGTGTGTGGCCTGTCCTCGCATTCAGGTCATATCTTTCTTATTTGGAAAACACTCTTTCCTTACATGTCCAAGCATCATGTGTTTCCTGTCAGTACCACTTACGCAGAGAGAAAATGGATGAGAAGGAAGTAGGAAAAATTTGACACTCAGCAAAGACCTCAGCAAGGTGCAATTCCTAGCACAATCAGCTTTGGCCTTGGAGATCCCTTCCCTATCAGTAGTTTTGTGAAGGATGAGTGGTTCTCAGAGCAGCTACAATGTCTTCTTATCGCTTTTAAAAGATGAGATTTAAAAGTACCTGATTTAAGAAGGCGTGGGTTTCCTATCAACAGGCATTTCAAACCCCAATCTTAGTTATGACAGGACAGGAAATAGAGGCTACTCTCCAAAATGAGACCTTCTCTAGGCTAGCTCATTTGAAGAGTTTTGTAACAAAAGATGTTGAGTTGATTAACATATAGACAGAGCAGACACAAAAATAAGGCCAACTCCCATATAAGACTTTGTTCTCAGATCTCATCTGGTTTGGAGGCAGCCCATTTAGAAAAAGTGTGGTTACCCATTGCAAGACCATTCAGTTTTCTCTTCATCTAAGAAAGGATGTAGAAAAAGGTGCCCAGAAATCCTGCTCCCTAAGCAGAAATGCCATGTCTGAAGCTGCGTAGAAGGACATGGTCTTGCATCAGGATATCAAAGCCTTAATCACCAGGCAGAGCCACCCCAGAGCACCAGATTCCTCCAGAGTAAGGTCACTGGGAGATGTAACCACAGTTGCCTTTCACTGGACATGCTTTTCCCTTTTTCACTGCAAGATTAAAAAATCATAATAACAATAAATCTAATAAACAGACTTTAAACATAATAACACTAAAACTCTTATTTACAAAATAAAAATACTGTTAAGTATCTGCTCTGTGTGGGACATTGCATAACCTTCTAGGAGTGATAAAAATGCAATAAACACAACATCTCCTTCAAAATCTTGAATTTGTTTTGTGAGGGAGGCAGTCGTAGAAACCAGAATTGCCAAGTGATATGTCATCACTCATTTCGCTGAAGAGTGGGGAAGATTCAGGAAGCGGGGAGAAGTTTGTAGGATAAAGAATCAACATGAAAGAAAGTAGAAATGTCTGAAACATTCAACTGAATAAAGGTCTACAAAATAAGACAGGAAAAATAAAGTGTGGCTGTTTAGGGAGAGGTGATTCTATCATGAAAAGATTGTGATGTTCAGAAGACAACTGGGAGCTGTTGATGGTTCATGAGAAAGAGAATTGCAGAGCATAATACTTGCTTTAAATATAATTATGGCAGAAATATGCAGGATGGTTTAAAATTCAGTGTCCTAGAAAGGCAGGAAAGGAAATATCTCAAGAATGTTGCCACTGTGAACTGGATGAGAACTGAGAAAAACCACTTATAGACATAGGAAAAATAGAAGGGTAAAGAGGAGGCATGAAAATGTTACCAGGGAAAAGTAGAAAAGACCAAAGGGGTTGAAACTATAAGCAATGTGGAAGGATTAACTTTGGAAGTCAGTATACAGAGAAGTAGACGGTATACGGAAATAAGGAGAAAATAATGGAAGATACATGACTCTCTGAGGAAAAGCAGAGAAGAGAAGGTTTAATATTTGTAATTCAATATCAGATTAGGATATCTTCTACATTTTCATTTAGGGAAAGGCAAGATCTTGTGATGGTTGTAAGGAGAGCAAGGAAAGTGGTGAGTTTGAATAGAGTGGGAAAGCTTCAGAATAGTGCTGTGGGAAATAAGAGAAAGAGTTAGTCAGTGAGCAGTAAAGAACTGACCAGACACTGAGTTCTTGCCCGAAATAACACAGCATGAGTGTTTGTGGAGACAACCACTAGACTTCCAGTTATCTACTGCTGGCTAACCATCCTAAATTCAATTGCCTAAATCACTGGTCAGTATTATGTTCATGGTCTCTGAGTTACAAATTAGGGCAAAGCATGCAGGTTTTTTTTTCTCCACGTGGCATTGGTTGGAGTTCTCAGTTTACTCACTTGGTGCCTGGGGTGGGGGTGGGGGGTGTCTGGAGAGTCCAAGGTTTTACTCTCATGCTCTGGCACCTTGGCAGGAATGGCTATAAACCTAACACACCTAGTCCCCTCTCCATATACTCTTGGGACCTTTAACATGGGCTCTCCATCAGGTTATCTAGACTTCTAACTCGGTGGCTTGAAAAAGGAAGCAACCAGTCCCTGTAGGTCTGAGAATGGAAACCAACCCAGAGCCATTTCTAAAACTGTCTATTAGTCAAAGCATACAGAGACCCTGCCCAGTTTCAATAGGAGGAGATCTATGACCCACTTCTTGCTGGAGGGAGTGTTAGAACATTTTTGGCTAACATTTTTTTCATAGCGTTAATCATTCTCTAATATGTTTATTTTATGTTTTCTGTCATTCCTCACTGGAATCATATGGAGCAGAAAGTTTTATCTGTTTTGTCCCATATGTCTGATATGTAGGGAACACTTAATAAATATTTGTCACATGAACTATGGAAAGCATGTAGACAGAGGAGGGGATAGCATGGATATGAAGTATCCAGGGTGTGGTCTTCCAGGAAAATAGGAAAGAATGAAAAGAGAATAGGTGATTGTTCTATTTTCATGAGTGTTACAGCATTTCCCATAAGCAAAATGGCTCAATACGGCTCTGGTTTTAACCTCCAGGGAGAAAACATATCACCATTTTCAAGACATGTGCTCCAAAGTGCCAAGGGACATATTTATATTGATTCTAGTTGGAAGCCCTCATTCAATTAAAATTCTTGGATTGGTGAGTTATCAATTAACCACGGAGTTTAGAAGAATGTTCATCCATATTTCACAGAGTGGCTTTGGGGTTTGACGAATCTCTCCGAAACTGTGTAGAAAATGCATCCGCTTTGGAGAGGCTCTCTGGGTTTCATTAGTTTCTTAAAGGGAGAGCTGACTCAAAAATATTAAAAAGCACTGTAAGAATAAACTATATTTGGACTTTGCATTTTAAATATGAAAGGTAAATCTCTCAAATACTATATATGAAGAGAAAAAAAAATCACCTGGAACAGGAAAAAAGGCATTTCTAACATTTACTAAGGCAACATATATAGCAAGCAAATTGATGCAATAATCTTAATGATTCCCCAGGAGCTTTTAAATTTGATTCAGTTAGCAACGTGAACCTGCGGGGATTTACAGGTAAAGTAATTCTAGCTACAAAGAGAAGCCGCAACATCATGTCAGTCACTTAAAAAGAAAAAGAAGTATTTTCAGAGACTTAGGCTATAAAAAGGTAGGTTTCCCAATTAGTGCTTAAAAGCCTCTGATTATAATGTGGTATTTCTTTAAAAAATCCCCTAAGTATATGTTAACAATTGAACTTGAACTAAACTTGTAACTCCATTATTTGAAAATACTTTCATATAATTTTCTTTCCTCTTGCATTACATTACTTACTTAAAATAAGAAGTTTTTTTTTAAAGTTTACCATTGTCAATCTTTAACATACCAACATCAAGTGAATATATATGATCAAGTATTTAAAAATTGAAGTTCATAAATTGAAGAGGCTATAAAGATCAGGTAGATTATACCTAGAAACAAAACCTATAGACAATATCAGTTTAAAATTGTTCAAGAATATTAAAATTTATAAGACTTTTAAAAGTTTTGTTTGTTTTCTAAAGGATATCAACACTAGAATTTCTTGCCATGGTCTAAATTTCAAATAGCCTAAAGCTAATGGTTAATCTGAGCCTTGGATAGATTCCCTGCTTGGTCAAATAAATTTATGTCAAATGAATGACCATTGCATGGGATCACCCTTGACCTCCACCCAGTCACGTAGACCTGGTATCCTCATCTTCTCAGCATGAACCTCTGATTTTAGAGCCTTCTGGGTCATATAGTCCAGGTGGGAAATGCACATGTATTGTACAAACAAGTCTGAAATAAACGCAGTTGGCACGCTCTATATTCTGATTCATTCCTTGTTTCCAAATCCTATCATTTTCTCCCCTACACTCACAAGTTCACTGCCTTAATCTAGATCCTTATGATTTTTCTCCAAGGTAATACTTTTACCTCATCTTCCCAATGCTAAGCCACTTTATATTTTCTTTCAAACGCTGCTGAGGGACACAACTCTGCAGAACAGTCCATTTTCTTTTCAAGTACCAATAATGGCTTCTCTGCTCAGTGACTAACTATGGTTCTTTTGTCTCTCATACCAGTGTGTAGGTTTGACTGGTTAAGCAAAGATTAGTGAGAATTAAGTTGCAATTTATGCAATTTATGTTAGATTAGTTTATAAGTAAAGATTCAACAAAAATATACAAGGAAACTTTTGGGGTCTGGTTTAGTATCTAGGATCTAGGTGACAGCCATGTTAATATATAGTATTAGCAAAATGTTCACAGACTTGAGTCTGAGGCTGATACATGGCACTGATATTAAAAGATGTACTGTACTTACCGGGTCACAGGAACTGTGTCCAGGTACAGGTTGCTCTGGATCTAAACATATGTACTGTGTGTGTACAAGTGGCAGAGAGACATGGAGGTAAAGCAGAATCCTGGTTCTAGCTGGACATTTGTATAAGCATAAGAATTGTAAGAAGTAAGTTTGGAAACTTTGCCGCAGTAAAACTTATCAATATATAAAAGCATAACTATTTTTTAATGTTCTAAATATGCTAAACACTATTCTAAGCCTTTTATATTATTTAATCATCACAATAATTGTATGGGGGTGATATCTTTATTTATACAGATAAAGAAGAAAGCTTAGAGAAGTTAATTATCTTGCCCATGGTCACATTGTAAGTGGTAGGTGTCCCCGTGATGCCAATGACCATGTTCTATTTATCTACAACACCAATAACAAACCATGTGAAGTGTTGCTCTGTGAGTCAATGGATTGTTCTAAAATATAAAATAGTAGATCGACATCCTTGCTTTCTTCTTGCTTTCTTCTCCAGAAATGAAACACTAAGTAAGGCTGTCGTAAAAACATGTAACCTGGGCAGTCTACATGTAATCCAGACAGAGAGTAAAGATATGCAATTCTGAAACTGCTAATTTAATAACTGCATAAAGAATTAATTATAGAACTGACTGGATTTTTTGCTTTGCTCTTAAACTTGGCGTTACAATGTGGTGGTAGTGATCTCAGGTATAGCAGCCCGAAACAAAGTGTTACATTCCACAGCTTTCAACAGTTACACCAGCTCCACTTGAGTGGCATAACTTCGAGACTTGCTTTTCTCTTACAAAAACATCATTTAAGTTTACATTCTAAATGGTATAAACCCCTAAATCTTTCAGATAATTTGTGATTTCTGATCCTTTATTCTCTAGGGATTTTCTTCATTATTCCCTCAGGAAACAAAGGCAACATGAGAAAAGAAATGGGGTGTTCCTGAATAAAGGATTAAATATATTTGATAATAAAAGAACATAATTGAATATGCACATTCTTTAAATTGCTACTAATTAGAACAACCTTTAAAAAAGTAATTATAAATCTACTTATATCTGCTCAACTGAGAAAAGTGGTATTTTGAAGTCAATTGTAAATCTACTTAGAGGTAAAAAAAAATCTTTCACTCTCATTAACACTAGATAAGTGAGTCAAAATATTGTTTTCTGGTTTGAACTTCTTGTATATTTGCCACAGTAAAATGGAGAAATTTTATCATGGGTAGATAAATAGGAGATGTAGATTTTTTATCTAATGTTCAGTGTTTTGGTTGAGAGTCAAAATAAAAATCTCTCAAATCTGTAATGTCAGAAGAAAACTTCTAGAAAACTTAAAAGACTAAGAACAAAATCCAATACCAATCAGACCAGCTGAGGATGAACTTGTTTCTAATGTGCTATAAAGATCTCCACTGAGATCCCTTCGGCAGGTACTCATCACCTTCACTGAATTTTCATGTTTCCCATAATACAATTCAATTTGGCTGACCATATACTATGTTTTATGGAGGCTCCATAACCTCCAGTGAAATTGTTGTAGAGGTAATTCCTGTAAAGAAAAAAATCCTGTCACTAAGAACCCCCATCCTTATAGCAATCTGTTCTTCTATTAGGCAGATGTGAGCGGTTAAGATCTCAAGAGTTAACAGCTCAGTGAAGAGAGAATATTTAAAAACAAGAAAAATAAGAGAAAAACATAAAACAGACTATATCCACAAGTTAAACTTAGTGACACAAATGAGAAGTATGGTCAAACATTAATGGGAAAGAAAAGCCATAACAGTTACAGATCCTGGGGACTATTTATGCTGTTCTTTGAGTTTATTCACTCATCCATTCAATACTTACTGGGCTGGGTGAGCACTGTGTGCTGGGCACAGTGCTAGACTCTGAATGTCTATATAGTACAGGCGGTCAAGAGGTTTACAATCTAGTGGATATCAGAGGAGAAACAATGTAAATGAGTAGTTGTGAGGCATGTGATGAAAGCTGAACTAGAGCAATGTACAGCTTCTGTGTGTTAGAGAGAAGAGAGCTTCTAATGCATTGACAGTATGGTGAAGACAGTGCCGGGAATAAAGATAAGTAATTAATTTAATTACAAAAATACTTACTTTGGATATACACACATAAGTGAGTTTGCTGGATCATATGGCCACTCTATTTTTAGTTTTTTGAGGAACCTCTATACACTATTTTTCGCAGTGGCTATACAAATTTACATCAACATCGACACTGCACAGAGTAGCCTTTTCTCCACAACCACACCAAAATTGGTTGTTTCCTATCTTTTTGATGATGATTATTTTAACAAGTATGAAGTGATATCTCATTGTGGTTTTAATTTGCATTTCCCTGAAGATAAACAAGGAGCACCTTTTCATGTACTATTGGCCACTTGCATGTCTTCTTTGGAAAAATGTACATTCAAGTACTCTGCCTAATATTTGATTGGAATGTTTATTTTTTACTATTGAGTTGTATAAGGAAATAAAAACAGGACCTTGAGGAAATATCTGCACTCCTATTGCAGCATTATTCACAATAACCAATATATGAGAAAAAAAAACTTGTGTTTATTAATGGATGAACAAATGAAGAAGACGATATATATATATATCGAGATATATATATATATATATATATATATATATATATATATATATATATATGCAATCGATTCAACGATGCGAAAGATGTCTGCCATTTGAGACAACGTGGGTAGACCTGGAGGACTCTAAGCTAAGTGAAATAAGCCAGGCAGAGAAAGACAAATGCTGCATGACATTACTTATATGTAATATGCAAAAAATTCAAACTCATAGAAACAGAGAGAAGAATGGTGGTTACCAAGGTTTAAGGGTGAGAGAAATGGGAAGATGCTGGTAAAAGGGTACGAACTTTCACTTATAACATAAATAAGTTCTGGAGATCTAATGTCCATCATAGTGATTATAGTTAATAATACACTTGAAAGTTACTAAGAGAGAAGATATTAAATGTTCTCACTGCAAAAAAAAAAGGTAATTATGTGACATGGAGGTGTTAGCTAACACTACAATGGTAATCATTCTACAATATATGTTTATCAAATCAACATCTTGTGCAACTTAAATCGACACATGTTATGTGTCAATTATATCTCAATAAACCTGGAAAAAATATTGAACATCTACAGTATGAATTCTTGTATAGTTTCAATGAAGTATGTTAAATGCTAGAATAAAGGTAAAGTGAGAATTTTTTTTTTTTTAAAGGAACTCACTCTGCCTTTAGAATAGAAGGTTTTACGTGAAACCTCCATAAGGGAGAAAACCACAAAGTGAGAACACTTTTTTCATTGAGAAATTAAAGAGCTTTAGAATAACAAGCACAGCAATGTGAAAGAACATCAGTGCTTGGGGAATGGAGAGCCACTGAGCCAAGGCCAAAGGAGATAGGACTGAAGGAGGAGGGAGGGAGACACAGCAGACAAGGCTGGAAAGTTAAATTGGGGTCAAGTAATTTTGGCCTTGTAAGCCAACTAATGAAAAAGCTAAAAGTCGGCCACTGAGAAGTTGATACGAAATCCATAAAAATGAATACTGTCGTCAAGAAAGAAAGTGAAAATAGAAGAGCTGAGAGTAGAGAAAGCCTAATCCACTTCCTTTCATAAATTTACTTAAGAAAGCCAGGATGAATTACCTACATTAAGTGCCAGTTTCACTAGTCTTCACTTAGGACACAAGGATTATTGATGCACCATTAGTAGGTCCCAGGTTTAGTGGTTTTTCTAGCAGTGGAGCTGAATTTGCACTAAATGTCAAGGCTGCCTTGTTATCACCTTTTCAAGTAAGCTGGGAATTATTAAGAGTTTTGTAGGCCTGGATTTATACAAAAATATTCAGAAACAGGCAAAGCTCTTTTTTAGTTCTCATCAGATTTGCAAATGGAAAGAGAGAGAAAGAGAGAGAGAGAAGTTGATGGAGAGAATATTGAAAAAAGAGAGGGCACAAAACAACTTTCCCTTTAGATTACAAATCTGTATATATTTCAAGGAAAATATAAACTATTTTTAATAAAATATTTTAATAAAATATTTTAATAAAAAATTTGATTTGGCAAGAAATATTAGAACACTAATAATTTCTTACAACTAATTGTCTAAACTTCCTTAAATCTCTTGTTTGCAGGAGAAATTCATCGCTTGCCAGCTTTGAATCTTGAGAGGCTTGAGATTTGTTTCTGGCTTTGAAATGACAAACTACACTCTACTATGCTTAATTGTTCAGAGAGAGGGAGATTCTTGTCAGAACATTCTAAATATAAGAAAATTATGTGTGGACAGTGATTTCTGAAAACACAAATACACAACTGTGACCGATTTTATTCTTCTGAGATTTGTGTCAAAGGGAAACACTGAACATGGAAAGAGTTTGCTAAAATAATAATGAGCAAAGCCCTGCAAACAGCTACTTTGATTCTTTTAGACTGGCTGGTTTCCTAGGGGGTGACCTTGGGCAGTTTCAGAAGCAAAGAAAAAGATATTTGATACAAAAGGTGGTGAATGGAATGGAAAGAGAGAAGTAGTTATGCATATCTCAGGCAAAGTTGAACACTCATCAGTGACCACAAACTGGTTGCATATGTTTATATTTAATTTTTAACATGCAGGAGTGAAACAATTGTTTATAATAATATATGTGACATTTCAATTTAATTTTTATGTTCCATTGATGATCATTGCAATGTAATGTTATTTTACCCACACTAATGAAAGTGACAATTTTTCAGTTCTAAGAATGGGAATAAAAATATGTTGGCCCATATTCATCTGTAAATGAATTTATTAAAAAGCTCTCGATATTCCCTAGATATTCATGTCAGGGACAACTGATTTTAATTTATCTTTTTAAAGTCTTCTCACAGCATTCATTAAGAAAGGCAGGCACTACAAGAATTCATACATCAAGGATTTTATGCATGACAAGTTTCTTGAAAAAGACTTAAGTACTGCATGATTCTTGAAAGCATTTACCACCAGATGATTGCAATTTGCTTACATTTGAAAAAAAATGTGCATTTGATTCAAATTTAAAATAATGTTGAAATCTTCAACTTGCCGAGACATAAAGTCAGAAATGTAGTCTAAAGAAGAAAAAAAAATCACTTTAAAATGCAATGTGTATCATTTTGGGGAAGCATATTCAATTTAATATAAATAAAAGTATCTGTGCTGTGATAGTCCTGATTATTTCCATTATCTGGTTGGTAGTAGAAAAAAAATCAAAGTGAGAAATGGATTTGTAGTTTATAGCAAATTTATGGTTCTATCTCATCTTAGCAAATGAACTCTAAATGAGAAGTTGTGTTGCTTACCTTAAGGTTTTAAAAAATAAATTTATTAGCTATATTGCTATGGCATGTAGACTCATATTGTACCTAGCGTCCTTTCCCATTCCGCTGCCAGGACCCTAATTTAGGCTCTTGCTATTTCGTAAGGGCACTGAAAATCCCCTCTTCTGCCAAGCCATGTCTTCCTACAACATTAAACATTATTGACTGCCCACTTTCTCACTTCAAGTCTGTTATAGGTGGAATTGTATCCTCCCAAAAGATATTGAAGTCCTAATCCCCAGTACCTGTGATGTGGCCTTATTTCAAAATAAGATGTTTACAGATTATTAAATTAAGAGAAGGTCATCAGGGTGAGCCTTAATTTAATATAATTGTGTCTTTAAAAAGAAGAAATTTTGGACACAGAAACAGAGGCAGATACACAGGGTGGTACATGAAGATTGGAGTTCGGCTGTCACAAACCAAGGAACTAGAGCAGTGAAGAAAAAAGCCTGAAACAGGTTCTTCCTTAGCACTTTCAGAAAGAGCATGACCCTGCCGACACCCTGAGTTCAGACTTCCAGCCTCCAGAACTGTGACAATAAATTTCTGTTGCTTAAGCCACTGAGATTATAGTACTTCATTATGGCAACTCTAGCAAACTAATACATGGTACCTCATTTATTTTGTTTTGCTGCCAATATTTACTTTCCATAGCTCTATGTGTTTTTATCACTTCCCCAGTAATGACAGGACTAAATTATCTCTTGTGTCTAGAATGTCAGACGAGGATTAGGTACGCATAATTATTTGTTGAAAAATGATAAATGACCATATTAATTACCTATAATGTTAAGAAAAATTACCTCATTCAAAAGCATTGAGAAAATAAACCATCTGTCTTTAACCTGTTTTCCAGCCTTATTAATTCTCATTCTTTTTCTTGTATCATATACTAAAATAAAATTTGGCTCTTAACTGCACTTTCAAAACATTGAGTTTATTATGCATTTAACCAAAATATTTTTGTGTACTGTGGGTCAGGTTCTGTGATATTCATTTTGTACTGTTTTCTTATGCCCTGCTAGCCTCTCCATCAAAGTTCATCTGGTCACAAACTTACATCATCAGAAGCCTATTACCCCACCTACTTTATGAATGTCTTTATGACTCTGGAGATTGGAATCCAAAGTTTTGTCTCCTCTCTTTGAACCCCCAAGCACTTTTGTGACTGGTTTTATGTCATTTATACTATATTCTTCCTCAAAATGTAGATATCTGGGAAATATTTTTATACATGCAGTTAAATAATAGATTATTTGAGGGTTGGGGCCATATTTTACACCAATGAGCACCTCATATGAGTGAAATTAATGCACAGAGTAGATACTCAATACATATTTTGAATTAAATAAAATTATTAAAAATTAATGAGACATATTTAAATGTTATGCTAGCACAATCTTTTCCAGTTTTGCAGAAAAAGGGAGATATGATGACAGAGGCAGAAGTTGAAGTGATAAAAAACAAACAATGAGAAAGCCTCAAGAAATCAGAAAAGGCAAAAAAATGTGTTTTTCCCTTGAGACTCCAGAAGGAATGCAGGCTCACACCCAACTTTGATTTTAGTCCCGTAAAGCTTATTGAAGAATTATGGCTTCCAGAATTATCTCAAAATTAATTTGTATTGTTTTGAGCCACTAGTTTTGTGGTAATTTGTTAGAGTAGTGGTAGAAAATTAATATAGAACTAGAAGTTTTACAATTGGATAAACCAGTATTTTCTACAGCAGTGTGAAACGCTATGGAAAAAAAAGGCATTGTAGTCAAATACATTGGCAAATGTGTCACATTCCTCTTGGATAGTCACACATGCCCCACTTGGAGATTTAAGATTCAAATCAGCATGTTAGGCTTGGAGGAGATTTAAAGTAAAGAAACTACTTAAGCTAGCATTAAAAAATATATTTGACTATATAATCACAGCCCCCACCAACACACACACACACAAACACACACAGACCACACATGACTTATTAATACCCCCAAAGAACGCATTTGGGAAATTCTAATGCAAGCTCTTTAGAACATCAGGTGAGTTTTGCTCACTCCTGCAATATCACAGAAGTATTTTTTTTGGATTCACTCAAATATTACAATCTAAAAAATGAAATTTCTAGTTTTGAAATTTGAGTTTATCTGGATCTATGCCACATTCATAGTGAACACACCTACCAAAAGGAAATTAATAGGATGCGGTGTTATGTTCTAAATAATAAATGTATTTTGACATTCAAAGTCTCAGCGGTTAAGACACTTAGGAATTTTAAGTAGTCAGATTTTAAACTGTCACATTCTAGTGTCAGCATCAAGAATTTCTTTTTTGATTTAGTCACTTACTTAGGAAGCTTCATAGATACTCATAAAATTATTTTCTACAAATGTTCTCCTTTTAATTTTCTAGCAAGTAGTGGGAAAAGACAAATGAAGATTATCTGCGAGGAAACATGTCTCCAGGCAAGAAAAATTAAATGCTCTAGACTTTATATTTAGCTTCATGATGTCCATTTGGCAACTTGTGACAGATTCTCTCATTTTTTTCAAAGCCTGGTTTTCTGATTTTAAACCATCACGGACCATATCATGAAGGCAGAATTCTTTGGATCATCCAGTGACCTTGTTACCTTATTTTTCTGAAGACTTAATAGCAAGAGATGTAGTATCTGAAATTCATGGATCCTATACTATATGATTACAGATAATTTTTTATTCAACTGATATTTACTAATTGCTTATTATCTGCAAGTTGCCAGGACTATAGTGGAGACAAACAACAACAACAACAATAACAACAGCAACAACTCCAAACAAACCACTATGCTTACCTTAAAGTCTAGTTGGGGGAGAAGGGCAAATGTTAATCTAAAATTACTACTGGTCAGGCCATAGAGTAAACTGCTATTACTAATGCAATTACAGCAGCTTTCATTCAAGTATAAGCTTGTCTCTAGAAATCAGATCATACTCAGGAACAAAACCAAGCAGCTTTCTGTAAGAGGAAGTTTATTAATGCACATAAATAACCTTGCTTGTTTCAAAACAGAGGCACTCCTTAGATTTCTTATTAAAATTTATCCAGTCTGCTTACATTTTTTCAAAGTTCATGTTTTAAAACAATTATTCACAGTGGATTTATGAAAGGAACAAATGTAATAAGACATACCATACACTTTTGGGTAATTACCAAAAAGCAAAATGCAGAATGTTGATTATAATTACTTGAGCTGAATGAAATTAAGATGAGGATTGCCAGGTAACAACTTGGGTACAAAATTTAAGGAGTCACCAAAAAACTCAATACTCAAGATAAATAACATTGTAATGCAATATTTTAAAAATCAAAATTAATGTTAAAACACATGATGAACAAAACATAAACATTTTAAGTAAAGATGGAATCATTATCACAGATATTTCTTTTTGCCTCCAGTATGGCTCAGCACAGTACCCTTCAGCAGGCCTGCTGTGCTGGCTATTATCTTTTCGCCCATCCAAATTCAGTCTTCACCCTTTTCCAAACTGTTTTGTACCTTAGAAAGTTGATCTTCAGAGACTTGGATCAATAGTCTCTCTTCCTCTCTTTCAGAAAGGGCTTTGTCAATGGGAAGTTGGGCAGATTAACAGAGGACAGGAGAATAATGAGATTGAGATGATATCCTGATTCTTTTCTTACTGAGTAATGGCAACTGCTATGCTCCTCTACCAGAAGCCACAGCTCCTCTTCAGCATCCCTCTCCTAGAGCTACTATTTCTTAGCTTTGTTCTTTGAACCAGGAGTGGCGATGGCCTTCTGCTGTTGCCAGGAGGCTTCCACATTCCTCCTTGGTTCTCACTGCCTTGCTCACACTTTTGTAGAAAGACTTTATTATCTCTTCCAATCTCCTGTTTAAATAGGCTAAGTGTTTGCTTCTGGGACCTAATAGGCTTGGGCTGAGCCAGGTCTTATGTAATGCCAAAATACAAATTATGACAAAACAATGTCTTAATCTACATTCTGCAATAAGAACTAAGTATGATAAGACCTTGTCCCCAAAGCAATGCCTCCTCATAATCCCTCAAGTATTGACCTAACCATTTTGCCCTCACAGGACATGCTCCGGTCCAAACCTGGCAATTTCTTTGTTTCATAGATGGTGAACAATTTTTTATGTTTGTTAAGACTAGACAAAATACTTGTATAATTAATAAAATTGAGAAAGTTTTGCAAATATATATTGAAGTTAGATGATAAAGCATTTATTTCAAAATTCAGTTGTCAATTAAAATTTCTCTTAATTTCTAAGCTTACTTGAACAAAAACTATTTTTTTAAAAACTGATGAGTTGAGGTAATTAGAGCTATGATACAATTCTAGAATGGACTCTGGGCTGATCTGAACTCGAAGGAATGATTCATATAACTGCATCAGTTCTCATCTTTCAAACCATGTGTTTGTCATATTAATACCAACAAAAACAATGTTCAAAACAGCTGTGTAGACTAACATGAAATATTTGTCGTACAGCATCATTCTTTCTCATGAGAATCATAAAATTTGGTTAATAATTTCTTTATATATTAATTATGTGTTAAATAATTCAGACATTATTACCTTAATTTTTCTTGTTTCCTAAATTTGGTGAATATTTCAACTTTTAATTTTTTTAAATATGCATTGACAATTGTAATTCTTTATCATAAGAAAATATGCTATTTTATAATAGACTAGTAATACCAAAAGGAGTAATAGAAGGCAGATATTTAGACATATTTATCTAAAATATTAATTTTCATCGAGATAAAAGAAAATTGATGAGTAAAGCTTACTTACTTTCATTTTTTTATAATAAAAGTTAATATAAAAGTTAGTTAATATATACTTATTTGCTTGTTTTAAGGCAAGGCGTATTGTAACAACATAAGGTCTACTTTTAATAGAATGAATTAGCTAATGAAATAATACAAAGTTCTTTGAGATCTTCAGAAGAATAATGCTATATAAACAGAAATTAGTAAAATATTTGATGTCCTGATTGTAAAATATATTATATTCTACTTATTCATATCCAAGCACACTTCCCTCCCTTCTCATCTAATACAGGTCGTAATATTTTTGTGTTTATATTAAGGAGGAGGGAGATACATAATTTACATATTAAGATTTTTCTTGTATTCTTCATCTCTTTTAAATATTGGAAATTTCAGCACTTCATAAAAGACACCAATGTTGACATTAATTTCTATGTACTAAGCAAGCATCCGTTATAAAGTCAAATACACTGGGTCTTCTAATTTGGTCAAGATTTTATCAACTCACGTTGACATGATTGCTTTAGTTTTGTAGATTCATAATATAAATTCACACTTAATTCGAGTGCTGAGCTTTCAAAAGTATTCAGACAACTCAAATTCCAAATTCTTCTCCAATAAAATCAGTTAGAGGGCACAGGTAAAAATCAAGCAAATTAGATTTTTTTTCTGTTAAGATAGGTCAGTCAGGATGCAATGAAATCAATTCAATTCCAGCAGTCACAGAAGTATTGCACTATACTCAAACACCCTTTTGGTGTGTTTCTGAGCTTTCGTTTGAAAAAGTAAAGGAGTTTAATTAAATGTGGATTGAGACTTCCATCCACCAAATCAAACCCGTGTGATGATAGATGTAAGTAGCTTTCTAGCTCTAAGACTACACACTTAATCCACCTTTATTTTTCAGCTGCCAGAAGTTAAATAAATAAGTAAGTTCCGGCACTTAACATTTACTTGATGCCTTGCTTTTTTAAAGATTGAAATGGCAAGTCAGATGAAGGAAAGCATAGCTAAATATGTCATGGTCGAGAGGCCTCCACCTATTCAGGTCCCCTCTCTCACCCTTCTTTGAGAGATTAACAAAGACAATGCACATGTTCATACCTAGCAGTGTCCGTGTAATGAAGAGTCTCTCAGGCTATTACTTCACTGCCCATATATTTTAAATGTAAATTAGAACACCTACTGAAATGAATTTGAGAAGAAAATTCATAAGATCAATTTCACAGGCGGAAGGAGAGCAAACTAATAAATAATATGGATATTCAAACAACAGAGCACATAAAATAGCAAGGATGTCAGGCAATTCACCCCTAAATTACATATTTGGGTGACCTGAAGTCCATTTGCATATGCTACTATGTGGCTGTTGTAGTGTTTTCTTTTTTCCTTCAGTGATTTTAGGGCTTTGCTAATATTCAGACCTGTGAAGTTTATGGAAAGGCTTCTATTATGTGCCTTCATTTAAAATTTTTATTAGCATAACATCAAGTGTAACAAGTAATCATCACAATATCATGCAGTCATTGCAATCACTGTCAAACTCAGTGTATCATAGTCTCCACGCTCCGCTGCAGGAATTCCTGGGTGTGCCGCAGGAAGGAGCAGAAAGATGCCTAATGAGAATTGCCAGGGTACAAGTACATAGTTTGTTTGTTTTTTATTCCCTCTGATCACGTTCCCAGTAGCATCCATTTTTTTTAATATTAGATATAAGGCATAAATTTAGTGATTTTATGTATACACTTTGGAGCTATATGCATCTGGGTTTGAATCTTGATTTCCTGATTGTTATCATTTACCCACCTCATGTGAGGGCAAGTGACTTATGTGACTAAGCTGTAAATAGAAAACGATGATGATGGTATCTAACCCACAGGGCTATTGTGAGGATCAAATAAAATCATACATGTAGATAGTCCAGTGTTATAGAAAGTAGCTCTTTTCCTAAGTAGCTTCAAAATTTGTTTTTCTTTCTGCATCTCTCCTTTGCTTCCAGTCAGCCCTCTGTACTGTCCATTTTTCTCTCTTGCTTTCCCATCTCCATCCTGTGGTCCACAGGACAAAAGAGCACAAAGTACACCACATCTAGACTCAGCCCTCCTTTCCAGCACTGGCTCCCATCAGAGTCCCCACAGACTCTACTGTCCAGACCCAATAAACTTTTCACAGTCTATACTGTCAAGTGCCTCACCTGGATCCTTATCTTTGCACATGCTGCTCTCTCCACTGCATGAATGAATTCCAATTCACTTGTTAGAACTAACCTAATTGTTGCCTTCTCTTCTCCACCACAGTTTTCTTCTTTATATTCCTATTGACCCTCAGTACTATGATCTCCTTATAGTTCAATTATTGCCTGAGTGTTCATGTATTCAACGAGATGACACCAATCTGAGACCAAGCAAAAGCATCTCTGAATTTTTGTTCTTTAAATTTTTCTGTTCTTGTCTTAATGCACTGACAATCACACCACAGGAATTCAACACATTTGTTGAAGAGTGGCCTGCACATTCATACAACTGCAGTGAGAAACAGCCATCTCATTCAATTAAACTCAGTTGTACAGCATAATGCTTATGGTCAACAACATGGTATTGTGTATTTGAAAGTTGCTAAGAGGCAAGGTCTTACAAGTTCTTATTGCAGAACAAAAAACAATAACTATGTGTGGTGATGAATATTAACTAGGCTTATGATTATCATTTTGTAATATATATGTATATTGAATCCTATTGCAATTCCTGAAAATAATAGGTTATATGTCAATTATATTTCAAAAAAATAAAAATAAACATAAGAAAACCTTGTTTGCCACCCTTACCTCCAAAAATCAATGTATGTTCATTTAACTTGCTTGAGTAAGACAGCCCCCTGCTCTCTGGACACTAAATGTCTTAGAAAAGAAATGAACATGTAAATAGACAATTGTAATAAATACGAAGTAAAAAGGGCTGTTATGGGAACTCATGGGAAGGTCACTTATTTCAATATAAGAAAGTAGAAAAAGGCATCTGAAAGAGTTAAAATGAATGCTTTAAAAGGGCATCTTTATAGCATTATCATTGTTTATTTTTAAATTTTATAAGTATAACAATTTCTAAACATATTGATGAGGAGGTCTATAAAATTTTCTGGTTAACATAAGCAACTATATATATATATACAGGTTATTAGTCATGATAAAAAATTTAAATAATTCTTATTAACATATTCTTAGTGACTGAAAGTCAATGTAAAATTAACTCAATAAATAAAAAAAATGGTTATTTGAACATTTTTTGAATTATATTTAAGTAAGCATTTGCTGAAACATCTAGAATTTTGCCACCCAACATATAAAACTACATAGTTGATATTCAAAAAGCCAGTTGCTTTATAAATAGCATAGTAAAATACTTATACTCATTTCCTCTCTTTCTTTGTCTCCAGATTTAGAATTAAAACTCTATAGGACTAAATGCATGGACATAAAGAATTTCTGTCAAATTAGAGATGACCATTTTGTTAACTTTTTTCAAAACCTTTTAAAATTTTTATTTAGTTGACACAGAATTAGTAGACTGGAAGATTTCAAATTAAGCACTCAGGTGGTGAATAAGCTAGAATGAAAAGCCATTAAGAATTGCATTTTCATCTTTATTCACATAACTTGCAGCATTAGTAATTCTGTGAGAACTCTCAAAATGAAATGTCATTCATATACCAAGAAGAGTTAATTTCTAATTATTTTTCTTAGCATTTTTTTCTGTCTACTAAACTCATTAAACAAATTTTCACAATTAACCTTACCTTAGAAATTACATTTTTTTCTAAAAATTTTGAAGTATATTACATAAAAAATCTTAGTCTATAATTGTATTACTAATATTTGTGGAACATTGAGAATCAACAAGTTGTGAAACATTAAGTTGGAACGGTGGTAACAATATCTTTAATATTTTGAGATGTATGTATTATGGATTATCCATATTGTATTTTTGAATATATGTATTTGCCATAAGTATTATGAATAAATTACTCACCAAAATGAAAATGAGGTGTGTGAAAGTTAAACTAAGGAAATCACTGTGAAGAGTTAATACATCAAAACTTGCTTCTTTTCACTTGCCTTTTGCAGGACTGACATTGCTATGTCTTCCTGCTGTACCGTGAATGTGGACATCCTCATGAGCGTGCTTCAGGATTTATCAGGAATGGGAATTATATATATATATATATATATATGATTGCCAGCAAATGAAAGCATTCAATGTCACACAAAATGGATTTATTCCACCGCATTACTGTCATCTCTTCCAAAAACCACAGCTGCCAGGACGAAGCAGTAACACAAACAAGCAGAGGGCATGCGCTTCTGTGGCTTTGTTCTGGGGCTCCTGGCAGACAGGGCCTCTGCAGTATTCCGATTATAGCTACAGCTACCAGAAGCAGCTGTGGACAGAAATAAGTTTTAATTCTGAGTGAATACCGAAAGGACTCTGCTAAAAACAGGCATTTGACGATACATAGTAGCCTGGCTAAAATAGCAACAATCTTTTTATACTCTCTCATTTCATAAAAATGAAGGCAATCATTGAAAAGTACACAGTAACAGGCTTTGATTCTCCCATTCAATCTTAATCTGCTTTCAGAAAAGGGAGATGAAATAAAGTTTTTCTTTTTTTGCGTGTATATTTTTGTTTGTTTGTTTTTATCCAATGACATAAAAATAATTTGTTTTGTAAAAAATGTTATATAAGCAATCTACTCTTATAGTTTAAAAATCAGAATGACATATAAAAGATATTTTTGAGAAATAACCACACTTTTTAATTTCTTTTGTATTTGTATTTTATTTGTTGTATTTTCTATATGCAATTCTGTAAATGTACAACTGCTTATGCATTAATTTCTTCAAATGTTAGGTAAATGTAAGCTGTAAGTTTCATGCCTGTCTTTAAAAATAAAAGGTTTTAAATGAGATGAGACTATTTTAGACCTGAGGTGAAAAGAGTTTGTATCATTTCTCTAAGATCTTCAATGAATATTAAAGCCATAAATCAAGTGATAATAGTACAATATTCATGTTGCAAAATATTATTGGTTCTGTGTATAAAGAGTAAGCACACACGTATAGTTTATAACACAGTATAACAGCCGCTATCTCTAAATACAAAGGTCTTTCAAAAACCAGCCACTGAACTACTAGTTTGCTCTATAGAGTATAAGTAAATTAAAACCAAGAATATCCATATAATTCTCGAAGAAACTCGATGATATCTATGCATAAACAGAGAAATGCAAATGAGAAAGGACCATTTAGAATCCTTATCATTTTACTGGTAATTCAATGAAGTGCAGAGAAGTTAAGCAAAGTTGTCCAGACTGTACAGTTGAGCCAAGATTCGGTATCAGAAATGTTGTTTCATTTGGTCTTCTGGGTCCTAAGAGACACTGCTTTATCAATAAACAAGCCCATGTACATGAACTGTATTATGTACAGAAGGAAATTAAGAAAATAATAGGATATCTTTTTGTAAGGATAGTAAATATAAACTGAAAATTTCAAACTTAACAGAAGTTAACTTTAATGCAAAATAATGTTTACATTTTCAAAGCATTTTAAAAGTGAATTATGAAATTTCTGGCAGTTATTGTTACAATGACTATGTTATGTTTAGCATGTTTCTAGGATGAGGTCATATCCTGTGTGTTTTCTGGGTGGTTTCAGTGTAGGTAGAGCCATAGGGAAGAGTTAGGCAGCCATATCAGTCAAATTTGGACCCTAGGTCTGATAACTGAAAGGCTACTTATTTATGCCCTAAGGAAATTATTTTTGGAGGAAGAAGACACAATGGATTTGGATGGGTAAATTTATTCAATTAATAATTATTGAGCACCTACTATATGCCATGGACTGTTCTATATTCGGAAATATAGTGATTCTATATAAGTACTATAAAAGGATGATAAGGAGTGGATGGGGTTAAATAAAAATAAATAATTAAATAAATTTTAAAATACATAGTCAGGGAAGGTGTTATGGGTTGAACTGTGTCTCTTTCCAAATCTGTACATTAAAATCCCAACTCCCAATAACTTAAATGCAACCTTATTCAGAGACAAGTTCTTTACAAAGGTAATTAAGTAAAATTAAGTTTGTTAGGATGGATCTTAACTAATATGACATAAAAGAAGAAATTTGGACACAGATATACACAGAGGAAAGGAGATGGGAAGATACAGGGAAACGCCATGTGTGTATAAAGATAGCTATCTCCAAGCCAAGGAGAATGTTCTGGGACAGATTTTGCCCTCACAGTTCTCAGAAGGAACCAACCCTGCCAATGCCTTGATTTCAGACTTTTAGCCCCTAGAACTGTGAGACATTTCCATTGTTTAAACCATGCATTTTTTGATACTTTATTATAGTAGCCCTAGCAAGCTAATAAGGAAAGTTTTGTTGTAAAGGCAGCATCTGAGTGAAGACTTGAAAGTAATGAGAAAGTTGGCTATGGAGCTATATAAAGGAACAGTGCTCTAGGCAGAGAACATGGCCATTGCAAGGAACTCAGGCCAAAAGCATGTTCAGTCTGTTGGAGCAATAGCAGAAAGGCTAGAGTGGCTGGAGGGAGTGCGCAAATATGGAGGTAATGAGGTCAGAGAAATATTGTACTGGGGATGGCACAGATCCTATAGATCTGGTAGGTCTTTATAGTGTTAGGATTTTAGCTTTTACTACAAATGAGGTAGGAAGCTACTGGATGGTTTTGAGCAGAGGAGGGATATGATTTTTACTTAACAAGATCATTTTGCTATAGTGTTGAGAACAAACTCTGTAAGGACTAGGACATTTGGAAGTAGGCAGACCATTTAGCAGGCTGTTGCCATAACTTAAGCAAGAGATGATGGTAGCAAGCTTGAGATTAGCAAGCCTGAGAAATGGCTATATTGAAGAAATATTTTGAAGGTAGAACAAATAGGATTGTCTGATGGTTTGGATGTGAAATGTGAGAAAAAAAGAAGTCAAAAATAACTCTTAATTTTTGTCCTGAGAAGTGAGAAGAATGGAACTGTTATTTAACATTAGTGGGCATCCCTGATCGAAAAACAGATATATAATGACAATTAATTTAGTTGATTTTTTATTACCATAATCACACTTTGTAACAACACATTCTAAACTGAAAGTATTTAAAGAACAATCATATATTTCTTCTCACTTGACTGAATTATGTTGGTATCAGCTGATAGGAACTGAGCATGCTTGGGTATGGCTACAGGCTATTGGTTAGATCATAGTTGTTTTACTGTGTCATTATCTTTGGATCAATAGGATAGCCGAGGCATGTTTTTTGGGAGGGTAGGGGGAACAGGACACTCTCGATTTTTCTTAACCTAGGCCTAGACCTTGGGTATTACCACTCCCTATAGTCCATTGGTCAAAGCAAGTCATCTAGTTAAGTTCAGAATCAAGGGGTTCCTCTTCATGTGGTCAAAAACAAAGGATATTATGAGTTTGAAGTTCACAGGAACAGACTGGGTTCTCCTGACAGAGATAAAAACTGAGACATCACCAGAATACAAATGATACTTAATGCTAAGAGATTAGATGAGATTATCAAATGAGTTAATACGGCAGAGAAAAGGTTCAAGAACTGAATATCTTGAAACTCAAAATTTAGGTAGAATAATAGGAAAAAACTTGAAACTGAACTGAAAAATTGTTGCAAAAGAGATCAGATGAAAACTCGGAAAATACTGTGTCCTGAAAGCCAAGCGAAGAAAGTATATTATGGAGGAGAAAGTGACTGACTATGTCAAATGTTGCATATCAGACCACTAAGATAAGAGCTGAGAATTGACTATTGGACTTAACAATGTGGGGACGCTGATGACATTGATGAGAGTAGCAAGGCAAAGCTCTGACTGGAATGATTTTAAGAGAAAATAGGAATCTAAGAGAGATTCATATGTGTGTATATATACATATACATATAAATATACAGTATGATATATTTGCATAGTATATATAAAAGGTGTCCTATATATGTATTGTGTTTAGTGTATGTGTGTATGTGCATGCGTGTGTATTCTATTGATTCTGATTCTCTGGAAAATCCAACTACTTATTTTTTTTTCCCAGAGAAATAGGAAACAAAATCATCAGATAAAAGTGAGCATAATGGGGAAGGACTGCAGGTTTAAGGGGAGAAGAATGAATGGATAAGGGATCGCCTAGCTCAATTAAATGCTATCTTCTGGTGAATGGTTGTACATTTTAAATTGTTCAGTTGGTTTTAATGTGTGCTTTAATGTGGTCCTATTTGGCCTCAAGAGAACAGTTGTAAATTGTTCTGTGCTGGGTGGAGTGAATAGAAAGATGGATATGGCCAATGTTGGTTTTGTTAGGGAAGTAGGATAAAAAAAAATGGTAAGAGTTGAAGGCATAGGTAAGGGAGTGATTATAAATAATTGGCCATGTTATTTCAGCTGGGTAAAAAGGGGAATCAGTACAAAAAGGGCTTAGAGAGAGTGAAAAGGTGAGTCTTTAAATGAAATTCAGGTTCTGGTAGGGTGAAAGAATTGTGTTTTAGACAGAGTATTATAGAGAAATAAGAGGTAATGAATGGAGGGAGCATGTGATACATGAAATTAAGATTATGAAGAGTTTGCAGTTTTTTGTAAGGACAAAGTCTAGGATATAACAATGGAAGGAAAGAGCTTAGTTAGGGAGGAAGATAAGAGTATTTGAGAGAAAGTCAAAGTACCAAAGGGCTGTTTTAGGAGAATTATTTATGTGAATATTGCAATTACTAAGAAAGGTGAAAGTATATTGTTAGAAAAAAGTCAAAAAACCAGAAGTAAAACCTCCCAGGAATGAAAGGAGTGAGCTGAAGGTCAGTAGCTGCCAACAACTCAGAGTGATAATAGGTGGTCTGATGATGCTAGCCTCCAAACCAGGAGGTTCTATGGAAGAAAGAGGGAAAAGAGTAAGGAGGAGCATATAGGAAGGCCTTTCAGTGTGACATTTGAAGGAGAAAAACAGCCATAATTTAGAAGGGCTGCAGGAGAGCACAGAGCCAAAACTAAACCATAGGGCGAATAAACTTTTCTGCTTGCTCCACTTAGAAAAGCTTCAAAAATTTTTTTTAAATTGGTCTACTCTTGGTCACATGTTCATCTCTGGCTAATTACTGAGTCCTGGAGGGTAGAATATTGAAATTGAAAATATTCACTAGCACCACATTTTTCTTGAAATTAAACATTAAAACCGTTAAAAAGAAAGGAGAGTATAATTAAAGCAGGCCAAAGTGACAAGACATAAAAGAGCTTTTTTTCAATAAAAGATTTAAAATTATATAACATGGTCTATAGTAGTACAGCAAATGCAAAAATATTGATTACATCAAATTGGTAACAATACATTCTAACATTGCTTGGGAGTTTGGAAACAGGAAAAAAAGAAGTGAGCCAACATACAAAGAATATTAAAAACTGTGAATCAAAATCCATCGATTCTAAGTGTTTTTTGAATTTCTCTTATTATTCTTTTCTGATAGACTATCTTACTTTTAAACCAATAGAGTTCATCACGGTAGACATATTCTGAAAGGTGTTTTTTTGTTTTTGTTTTTTTATTATGGAAGTTTTAAGTTCAGAGAAAGTATTTTTATAAAATAGGCACTTTGCCTTGTTCCAAATCTATATCACTTAAGTGAAGCAGAGTTTAGAATGGCTCAGTGGATATTTGGGGAACAAATTGGTTGTTCAAGCTAGGTTATTATTGCCCTCACTAAAGAACTAAGGTTCCACTTCCACTGTGTAATTATTCAACACCCCAGTTCACTTGACTGTACATGCTTAGCTTTTAACAATCAGCTTCCAGATAAGAGAGGAGCAAATTGGAAGGGAGAGAAATTCAAAATCAAAGTGGCTGTCTATTAATGCAATTTACAATTCAAACTTAGATTGAACAGGACAGAGACGAGAAAGAAGAAATGTTAACAAAAGATGTCAGCTCCTTGACCTGGAACAGAAATCTCACTATTCATCAAAGGCCAAGAATTATACCATAGTAGTCCCTTGACATATTTTTTTAATGCTTTTTCACAGAAGTCTTAAATTTGGATCGTCTTAATTCTAAGTTAACTAGTTAACTTGAAACAAGCCACTTACCATTTTTGAGTCTTGTGTATACATTTCAAAAATTATAAACTGAGGTAAAATATTAATTATTGTTATCATTATGCCACTATGTGGTGATATGTATGTATATATTATATGTGCATATATACATGTGTATATGTGTATTCTTGCTGTGATACAAGCAAGAATAATTTATTTTATTCATTTATGTATTGCTTACAACCATATAGTCTTAGGCAACATTTCTGGCTTCTCTAAACTCATGTTTCCTCATTTGTACCTTTGCAGAGTTGTTTTGAAGGTAACACACAATTTTACATAGTTTCTATCATGTGCAGATACTTAAAGCTAGAAATTATTAGTATGTTTATTCTCATCTAGTTTCATATTCTTTGGCATGAAATGTTATTACACATTTTGAAGATCTGTAATTACCTAAACCTTTTGTTCTTCATTTTTGGTTCTAAAACCAAAAGAGCAATGATACTATATACGTTTCTGCTATTGGCTCTGAATCATTACTCTTATACTGCGAGCACTGAATGCAATAGAGAAGTTGAATTTACTGGGAAAAATTGTGACTCAGAAGTAGATATAACTCAAGTCAAGTACTTCTCAGAAAAGTATGCTATGAGAATTAATGGTTATACTTCTACGGCAATATATCACTTGGCTTGAAGGAGCATGCTCTTGTAACATTGGTGATTTTTCTAAGCAGATCTGGATCTCCTGACATCTGTGAAAGAGACCATCTTTAATTCTATCACAATTTCTGACACAAAAATGTGGAGAGACCTGTAACCTCCTATTAGGTTCTTTTAAAAATTAAAAGATATTGGCAGAAATACAAAAATTGGATTGGTAAGCAACTGCCAAGTTTATGATGGTACATTTAAATAAATGATGATAGACTTAAAGCAAATATAAATATTACTATATAATTAAAATATTTTATTCTGATGTAATTTTAATATATCAGTTTTTATGCTTTAGTGTAATTTTCATTGCATTTTTTGTAAGTTTTTAAAGCATCTTTAATGTTATATAATTGAGATACTATAAAATTAACAATGTGAAGTTTACAATTTAGTGCTTTTTAGTATATTCACAGTGGTATAAGCATCATCCAATCTAAATCAAATATTTTTATTAACTCAGAAATAAACCTATATTCATTAACATTCACTCCATAATCTTTTTTCTCAAGCTTCCCCAAATCCAGGCATTAGGCTAATGATATACTGTCTGTCTTTATAGATTAGTCTATTCTAAATATTTTATATAAAATACATGTGTTGACACGTATTTTCATTTTTCTTGAGTATACACTTTCTCTATATCCTTGTCAACGTTATTGTCTGTCTCTGATTGTAGCCATCTTAGAGGCGGTGAATTAGTATCTCATTATGGTTTTGAGTTGTATTTCCCTAATAACTAATAACTAAAGATGTTGAGCATCTTTTTATTTATTTATTACCCATTTGCATATCTTCTTTGGAGGAATCTCCTGCTCAAGTTCTTTGCCTATTTGTAAATTGTCTTTTTATTATTGATTTGTAAAAGTTCTTAATATGTTGTAGATGTCTACAAGTTCATTATCAGATATATGATTTTCACTTTCTTTTGGGTATCATCTGCAGCATAAACCTTTTAATTTTAATATAGTCTAATTTATCTTTTTTGTACTTTTTGCTTGTACTCTTGGTGTTATACATAAGAAACCATTGCTTTAACCAAGGTATAGATATTTACACTTATGTTTTCATCTAAGGGTTTTATACTAGCAGAAAAATGTGTAAAAATTCTCTAATGCTACCTATAAAAAACAAATGTTAGAATCAGCAAATGAGAACAAGATAACTATGATTAATATACAACTGAAAATTCTCACACTCTTGGATATTAAATCTTGTATTTCTAAAAATTCCATGAGTCAAAATAAGAAATAAATACAGGAAGTAAATAATATTCATACTGACTACTATTGAATATATAACTCATTAAACTTGAGAGATGAAGCCAATGCAGAGTTTAGAAATTTACTACTTAAGAGCATGTATTAGGAAATAAGTTCTGCAAAAAAGTCAATTATTTAAACTTGATCACAATAAACTAGGGAAAAAATCTAACCTGTATCATATAGAATGAAACTATAAGTAAGCATAGAATTCAATAAAATAGAGAATAAATATACTATAGAAAAAAATTGCCAAGCCACAATTCAGTTTTCTGAAAAAAATTAATAAAAGTGATAAACTGCTATCAAAACAAATCCATGGGAAAAGAGAAAACACAAGTTGCCAATGTCAGGAAAGGAAAAGAGGACTTTAATATAGAAATTAGATTCAATAAATGAGAACGAGGGCATGTTTTGAAAGAAATAGTCAACTGTCTAATTAGAATATAAATTAGGTCTTGTCATTTTTCTTTTCAAAAATCTTTCAAATTTTTTCCATTGCCCTGAAACAAGTATGATTTGTTCCTTGTCTGTACACTCAGCCCACCTTCTGGTGCAGGACATTCTCTTCCTTTTAAAGCTGCAGGCATACTGGCTACTGGCTTCTTTCAGATCTTCAGAGCTTTTACCAGAAATCAAAGTCTTCACAAATACCGTTGCCTCTGTCTATGACTGGTTAAACAAAAAATCTATACTAGCATCTCTTACTTCTGAGAGCCCTTGAGAGTATATTTTGCTATCTTGGTTTAGCATGATATATTCCTTTTGTGATGAACTCTGTAATTTATTTTTCTTGAATTAAAAACTATTATAATGATTAAAAGACAGTCAATAAACACATAAAAGCAGAAAAAGGGAAAAAAAGCAATCCATAATCCAATCTCCTAAATGAAAAGCATTATTAACATTATTGAATAGAGTTTTATATTGCATGTTTATATAATGCAATTTCAAGTAATTTTTCACATTACTATACATCTATGAGTTCACAATATTCCATCACATGGATATGTCAACAGTAATTATTTTCTTTCTGATAAAAAATTAAGTTTTGATTCTGTTCTATTATAAATAATGCATTGATACATGTCTTTTTCCATAAAACATTTTCTGAATTTAGGATTATTTCATCAGACACTCATACATTGCTGGTGGGAATGCCCATTGGTACAACCACTGTGGAAAACAGTATGAAGGTTTCTCAGAAAACTAAGAATTGAATGAATATATGACCCAGAAATTCCTTTTCTGGGTACTTACGCCCCCAAGAAAACCTGAAAACATTTATCCACAAAGATATATGCACCTCAATGTTCATAGCAACATTATTCACAGTGGCCAGGATATGGAAGTAACAGAAATGTCCTATGACAGATGATTGGATAAAGAAATATGGTACAAAAATACAATGGAATATTATTCAGCCACAGGGAAAGATGAAATACTGTCATTTGTGAGAACATGGAAAGAACTTGACGTAATCATGCTAACCGAAATAAGTCAGACAGAAAAAGTTGAAAACCACTTGATAGCACTCATACATGAGATATAAAACTAAAAAAAACCTGACAAACATGACAAATAGCAAGTTATGGACAAAGACAGTGTGAATTAGTGGTTATGGGGAGGTGAGGAAAGGGGGAGGTAGATAGGAGTAAAAAGGTCAAATATTTGGTGATGAAAAGAAGTCTAACTCTGAGAGGTAAACACACAGTGTAATATATATATGACTTACTGTTGAATGATGCACCTCAACTTATTTGACTTTGTTAATCAATGTCATCTTAATAATTTTTAATAACAAATATGCACAATTTTGAAGCAATTACTACATAATGCAAAATTACTATCTAAAGCATAATGTTACTTCCCACTTCATTAGAAGAATATGACAGTGCTCATTCCTTTGAGCTCTTCTTAAGACTGGATTTTTTTCGATTTTTCAAATATTTCCTAATTGGATATTAGAAACCATGTTTTATTTTAAATGAAAATAATTTGTTTTACTGCAAATATTTTTCATAGAAGTTCATGGTTGAGTTGTGTGTGTATGTGCATGTACATATTTTCTATTGCAAAAAAAAATCTTTATAGTTGATAACTTTTTAGACCACTAGAAATTATCAGCAGCTAAGTTACATAGCCCATGTGCATAGAATAGAAACAAAATGACTAAATGCCTTTAAGAATAGATGGGGGTATTAGTTTTCTATGAAAAGTACTTGAAATGACCTTCAAAACATTCATAAAGTAGTTTATAAAAACTCACAATTCCTTAATTTTTGTTCTTTACCACCCCTTGTAAAGCACTATATTAGACATAACTTAAAAACACATAGTTCCTAAGGCATATCTGCTCTAGATTGGGAAGAGGTTGCCAATAAAATTGTTAATTAGCGGCTTATCAAAATATTCATGTCATTATGTATTGTAAAATGCCCATAGGCCAAATGTAAATTATTCATAAATTAACATAGAAAAAGTAAAAGCTAGATCAGCAAGTTGAAGGTCATATATACCTGACAGACTAAAATGCTAATCAACCCATAATTATTAAAAATGAATATAAATATATAAGCATTTCTGAACAAAAATACATATTATAATGTGCCTTAATTAGTTTAATAAAAGTTCCAAATTAAATTTGTGAAAGGTCAGTCACAATTCTTCTTTGATAATCAAATATTCTTTTAGTGAAACCTAAACAATGAAGCTTAAAAATAATTTCAATTAGTTGTGAAAAATACGACAGGAAAAATCAAGAAGGGTTAGTATCTTTTTTCTAAACTCCTAATTCCTATGAAATCTTTCTAAATTCTGTTCTCATTGAATCATTTCTAAAAACAATTATAATATTTTTAAAATATTATGTCATACACATAGAATACAATGGCATTGGAGAAATCTCACTTAACTAATTTTTCATCAATAACAAACAAAAGACATCGCTCAGATTCATAAATGCTAACTTACACCTACTTGACAAACAACTGTATATGTCTGTAAAACAATGTATATTAGCTATTATTCTCAATTAGTTACTTTCAGTTTCCATTCTGAATTAATTTTTTTTTCTTACATGATAAAAAACCTTAGGTTTTCTACTAATTATAAAAACTTTGTTATCAAGGATATTAGATCATTTCAAGTTATTAAATATTTTTGAACCCTTTTATATACATGCTTTAACCCTTACAACAATATATAAGGTAGCTATTTTTATAAAACTCACTCTACAGATGAGGAAACTGGGGCTTAGAGGGGTTAATTTCACAAAGACCTCAAACAAACAATAAGAGGTTCGGGACCAGGCTCAGATTCCACAGCTTTTTCAACATCATACTATATCTATAGTGTTCAAGAGCATGGTCTTCTTCAAGTCCTACCCCTTGACTTGGGTGCCACTTTTTACCCTTACAACAAGATTCAACATGTTGTATAAAATTTCTCTCTTTATAAAGAAGGTAAAGAAATAATCTGGTCTCCATTTACAAAGCAGTAGGGATCTTTCTAGTGCTTTGAACTCTGATTAACACTTTCTATTGTACAAGCAACTTTGGTTTGATGTCTATCAGAACAAACAGGGAAAGGCTCTGTGTTAAATTTTTTAAATAATAATTTTAATGGAATAAAAAGAAATATGATGAAAACTGTGGGAAAGTGAAATATAAGGTAACTATATCAATGTAACATTTCTGCATATAGCAGACAATGGTCAAAGATTTCAAAAGCCAGTTGATAAAATTATATTTCTAAGGGAAGAATTCAGGGCTCCTGAGTATTTTTCCAAGTTTTAATGAGCTTCACAATGCTAAAGCAATTTGTTTATTCCTCTTCACTTGTATTGAATAGAGCTTATCCAGGCACTAGGAAATGTGTTCAAACTTATGATAACTAAGACATAGACAAGTTTGTGAGCATTTTTGAGAAAAGGAAGATTCTGTGGAGAAAAAGCAGAAAAGAAGGAAATCATGGACTTTAAGAATATTACAAAGTAAGCAAGTCAGGTTACCAAGAAACACAGAGAAAGAGGTCATTGAGAGAAACCAGCCTTCGGAAAGATACTTGGCCCAGGATCTTCAGAAGGAGCAGATGGGGAGAATATATCTTAAGTCTCTGTGCAAAAATCCTCTGGTCTAAGAGCACTGACCCATGCATTTACAATCACTTCACATAGCCCAACACTACCTGGACATTTTACAGGCAAGTCAGCAAGCCTTACATTCAATTGTACATCTTCAGTTATGTGCTGCCAAGCAAATAATAGCTTCCTGGCAAAGATGGGCCAAACCCAGAACCCACTGCCTACTTCCTCCATGTCTATCGTCAGACCACAGTGAGTACTATAAAGGTGAAAGGTGAGAAATTATATTTTAATGTTTTATAAAATTGTACCAATTCTTTTGCAGTGTTATAAAATCTATCCTTTTGAAAATTTTCTAACTATGTAAAAAAATATTCTAAAATGTTGAAATTTAAGTTCATGGCTATAAAAGAGTGTTCCACTCCCAGACCACCAAATGAACTGCATTATAAATACAGTTGATGTCTTTGAAAAGCACTCTTTGGCTTTTTGGTAAAATTTTCTGTAATATTTTCAATTCTTAAAACATTTGGTGTTTCAAAAAGTTCCATAGTCAATTTTTATTAAAAAATTAAAATTGAGAAGATTCACTGATATCTCTGATGGTAATTGGCCACTGAGAAGTTCAAGAAAGATAGTAAAAACTGCTTTAAAAACTGTAACATACTATGCAAAGTTAAGGTACTATTTTGACTTGTAATAATAAAGAATAGCAACAAATAAGTATTTATATTTGGGTCTTGACTAAAGAAATGCACAGCTGCATTGGATTGTATTAAAAATTAAAACTAAAGAAACACCCTAGTCTATCCCTTAAATGAGGAAAAATGTAAAGCCAAGTTTAATCTTCTTTCAACACTTAGTGTATGTCATGTTCTCTCTTGCTTCCAGGTGTTTCCACATGCAGTTTCCCCTGCTTGGACACCCCAACCCACAACCTCTTGGCTTGGTTAACTTTTTTAACCTCAGCTTAGGCATCACTTGGGAATATGAGTCAATGAGATTCTTACGGAACTTGAGAAGGAAACTGTATTTCATGTCTTGTTTGTCATGTATACAGCATAAAGACATGCCATGTGGGAAACTCTTTACAGAATAAACTAATTCAAATCATACACTAGCCCAAGACAGGAGTAATCATGAAGATGTCATTCTTGTCTCCTTATTCAAATTCCCTTTTCTAGCCTCAAATTTACAAAACTTTTATGGAGGCCTGGTCACCTCCAGTGTTTGTGATGGACTCAAACTAATCTTAAGTAGATTCCCAGGGCCTGGGAAACCTTAGTGGGTACCTGAAAGGCATGAATACACCAGCAGAGTGTCGTCTGCTGTCAGAAAGGTACTTGGCAGATATGAAAGGGGAAGAGAAGAGAAGGGAAGATCACTTTCATTTAGGATATGTCTCAGTACATACGGAGACATCTGCATACTGTTAGGAAATTCACTTGTCTGTCCCAAGTCTCTGGATCATAGATTCACCATATTATATAGTTATCAGGTCTGCTAAACTCCTAACACAGCCTTTTTTTTTATGGATGAAAGACAAATTATAGACAAAAAGACAAATAGCATGTCTGGAGATAGCCCTAGCAATGTTTCTGGAAAATTCATATCTAAATGCCCATAAACAGATGTTTGCATAAAGAAGTTATAGTTCATATATACAATGGAATATTACTCAGCCATTTAAAAAAAAAATGAAATCCTGTCATTCTTAATGACATGGATGGACCTAGAGGTTATTATGTTGAGTGAAATAAATCAGACAGAGAAATATAAATACCATATTGCTTTACTTATATGCTGAATCTAAGAAACAAAAAGAACTAATCAAAAACAGACTCACAAATATAGAGGAAAATCTGGTGGTGGCCAGAGGTATGGAGTTTGGGGGGCTAGGAGAAAGGGATGAAGGGTTAAAGAAGTAAAAATTAGTAGTTGTTAGATGGTCACGAGGATAGGGAACATGGCCTAGAAAATGCAGTTAGCATTAATGGAATGGCTAGGTGGAAAGCCAGAAGAGAGAAAGAGTAGTTAGGAGGATTGTTTTATAAACTATATAAATATCTAACTAATATACAGTATACTTGAAAGAAATTTTTAAAAAAACTTTTACTTTGGACCAACAAATACAGAATCAACTCACATAGCAAAACTGTGGCACATATAATCCAGTAAAATGTTTGGACCTGTCTTGCCCTTGTTACTTTTTGTTTTAGAAGAGATTCAACTAATGTTTGTTTGTTTGTTTGTTTGTCTATTAAAGTCAGTAAATAAATGCATTTGGTAGTTTTGTAGAAATTGTCTCTCTGATAACTTCTCAAGTAATTTATTGGTTCATAAAAGCCTTTTTAATTTTCTTTTTGCTAATTTTAAAAAATGTAATTTATTTAAACCACAACATTTATCATAAAAGTTTAAATAAGAGAAATTTATGAAGGAAAAATGTCATGATGTGTAGAAATATATATAAAATCATTCAGAAAGGCACATTTTGCAAAATCTATGGAACTATCTGGTGACCGATCCTTGTCGGAAATTCCAACCTCTGAGGGCATTAGAAAAGAGTGTGGGGAAAGGACTGAGATGAAAACTTAATGAGGGTTGTGCCAATTGCTATTCAGTCATTATTGAGTCTTCATTTGGCAAAATGAACAAGTACTATAAATTTTTATGAAATTTGAGATAGTTACCAGAATTTAAGAAACTACAACATTAGAAGAAAAGCTGGCGAAAGATCTTACTCATCAAGTAGGGAGTGATCATGGTCTATCTAGACCGTGGCATTTGTTCCTTAAATCCTATAACTAAGGGAGTTTTTATAACAATAAAATTAATACATGCTGCACTTAACATTAACAGCATTCAACTAGAGCCCTGAGAAATGCCATTTGTAAGCACACTATTGACCTTTGCAAATAATCCTCACGATAACCATTTTGTGTATGAGCTCTGAAGCCAAAAAAGCAAAGTTTCAATTCTGGATCCACTCCTCAGCAATTGAGTGACTCTGGACATCAATTAACCTCTCTGTGCCTTTGTTACTTCACTTATAATGTGAAATAACTATAGTATCTACTACATCTATATGTGCAGGGATAAAAATAGTATCTACTTCACAGAATTGTTGTGAGACATAAGATAATAAGTATAAAGCATTTAGAACAGTATATACTTAGCAAGATCTGAATAATATTAGCTATTACCATCTTTTCAATATCCTAAATTACCAATAAGCAAGCTGAAGCTCAGGGAGACTTACGCACATGCCACAAATCATGTCACCAGAAAGTGACAGGGCAGGGAATAAAATCCAGATCTACTTGATTACAGAAAACATATTTCTTCCACATTATCATACTATAGGTCTGCAAGTAGGTCAAAGTAAAAAAAGAAAAACAAACATGTCATTGCTTTGGTTAGGTACATGAGAGGGGGATAAGGGGGGCTGATAAGGTGAGTTTAAGACCCTGAAATAAGATTACTTAAGTGGGTGACTTTGTCTAAGCTATGTTTGCAGAAATGACTTAAGAAAATGAAATATAGGTGGTTATATTTTGAAACTCTCCAAAATTTTGTCATATTTGGTGGTATGTGATATAGAATTATAAATGAATTTCTTAATATTCCACATCTTAATTTTATAATTTTTAAAATAAAAAGAACAGCCAAAAATAATTTTTTAATTCTTTTTACATTTAAATCTTGACTAAGTTATATACAATTAGCATTAGATTATTTTCTAATCTAAACTTCTGTCTTTCACATTTTAAATGAACACTTGCTATTTTATTTATTAATAATTATTTATTAAGTTACTACTAAGAATATAAACTATGACAACTATTACAAGAGTTAAAGAGGTAAATTAGTGGTAATCCTGCTCTCAAGAAAACCACATTTCAGCAGGAAGACTAGGTATATGCACGAAACATTCACTACTAGGTAGAAAGCAATGATTTCTCTTTGAATATATAAGTAAAATACTATTGAAATTCAAACCTTGGAAGATGTGGGGTTTCAGCAGGGTCTAGAATGTGAATGCACAGAAAGAAGTGGGGAAGAGATATTTTGATAAAGTTTAGGGAACATGAAACACGTGAATCAAAACAGCTTTGCTGGAGTGTAGCGGATGTTAATGAAGTAGAAGATGAAGTGTGATTTCTCAAAACGTACATGCTAAATAAGCAGGGGTTGGAGGTTGAGGTAAATACTTGACAGTAGTCTGGAGACAACAGGTAGCCATTAACAGTTTTACACAGATGACCAGATAAGAGCTGTATTTTAGAAGAATCTGACACCAGATGGTATTGGAAGAAAGAAAAAAAAATGCAGGAAGAACAGTCAGTAAGGAATTGGCACCATTTTTAATCTATGTCATTGAATGAACAAATATATGTCTTTGCTTGGTGGACCTGGTTCAACACTAATGTACTGACTGAATGAATTACTAATGGTTTAACATTGGAAAAAAATAAGAAAATAATCTGCTAACCCATAATGAAATCCAATAGGCTTGATCTAACAAGGATTAAGGTAATCCTGACAAAAATATAATAGCATTATAGAAAGCAGATTAAAGAACAGGAGGGTTTTTGTCCACACAACCCAAAATACAATCTAATACATCAAAATGTCCACATTATTTGCAGAATAGTCTTGTTTAATATTTTATTTCCACTCATATCCATATGTGCAATCAAACTTGAATGTACTTTACATGTAAGCTGTGAAATATGATAGTATGGTTAAACAATATTATAATTATACAGCTTCAGAAAATGTACACAAATCTTTTAAAGAAAAAGCTTTCTCCACAATCTGTTTGTTGTGTAATCAATTTGTGAGTCCTTATACACTATTTCTCTTCTGCTTCAGTTCAGTTTGGGGAATGTATGTGGAATGTCCAAATTAAATAAAATTGGATAAATTGAATCACGTAAGCATTGATTAGCACAAGTCTTCATTGATGGTTTATAAGTGCCTGATAAATATAAGGACTGCATTTAATAGATCTCTTCTCCTTAAACAGTTCATCTGGTATTATTAACAAAAGTACAACATATTCTTTTCTATTCACCCTGTGAGACTTAGCAAATAATTTGCAAACTTACACTAGAGCTTACAAAATTATCAGCTCTTACAAAGTTGATTGCTATTGCAATTTTTTCTCTTCCTAGGTGTCTTAGCAGTTTCTATATCTTTTGTTACATGGCCAACTTTCTTGCAAAGAGGGGGAGATATGTGCCCCAATTTTTCATAACACAACTTTACTATTTTTAAATTACCATTGTTTTAGAATAAATTAGAAACTTAATGATAACCATGCAGAAAAATCAGTGTGGAATCCTACTAAACTTTGTCCTCCACATGTCTGTTTTAGTTCTCTTGTCCACGTATAACCAAGAGCATGTTTTAATAGTTTGTTTGATAATCCTTCAAAAAATTTTTTATTAATTTTTATTATTAATTAATTAATTTTTGCTTTTTTTCAAAAATTGTTTCATCACTTTATTGCACTTAATTAAAATATATAATTATAAGTAAACCTAGTATAAACAGGTATGGGAAAAAATCCAAGTTGCATATACTTATACCTATATTAAACATAGCACTCAACCAATGGGAACAGAATTGCACTGAGAATTTAGTTAGTTAATTGGAGGTTGATTAAATATGCTTATTCCTCCATAGCTTTGTCAGCGCTTGTGTTCTTACTGAATCTCTAAGGCAGTTCATTATTTTAAGCACATATAATATATGTAAGGTATCTTGATCCTGTGTAATTTCCAGAAACAAAGTTTCTTTTGCCTTTAAATAATTGGAACATTTTATTTAGTAATTCCTGAGAACTACTAATTATTAGCAATCGCTCAAAACTTAACAGGTACTATGCTCAGTATTTCTAATCAATTATTTTTATGTAATCTTTTCCACAACCCTATTAATTTGATACTAGTGTTATCAGAATTAGAAGATGAGGAAACTGAGGTTCAAAGATGTAAAGGAGCTTATTGAGTTTCACAGGTAATAGGCAAGTGCTACAGATTAGAATTCATATTTCTCCGACCATAAAGCCTAGGCTTTTAACCATTATGCCATCATTTCCTGTCGTCTCATTTGTTTATTTATTCTTTAAATCATGATCCATTCAATGGACAATGTAGGTTTCTCAACCTCAATTGCTTTGCTATTTGTCAAGATAATATCTCAAAGATATTAATCTTTAACTTCTCTTTCTAGTCTCAGTACTAATTTCTAAATCTTAATGATCAAAATTCATTCAAATTTTTTATGACCACTTTCACATTATAATTATTTTTTAATGATTTGGGGTTTCTGTAATGTTTACTCTTCCATCCTTCCTTTTTTCCATCTTTCCCTACCTCCATCTTAAAACTAGTGAACATTATGACATTCATTAGTGCCCTAACTGGTCTTCTTCCTACTTTCACTGTTATTCCCCAACTGTCTACTAGTACAGTAATCAGAGTAATTCTTACTATGACATGTCAGACAGCATCACTCTGCTCTGATCTGCCAGTGCCTTCCTGACTTGCCAAGAGAAAATCCAAAGTCCTTAAGGACATTCAAGGCCATCAGGGATTTCCTCCTCCAGCTTCTCAACTTCTTGACTTTGTCTTCCTCTGTTCCTCCCCCCTTTTTTTCTACCCACCAACCCCTTGCTCTTTTTGAACATATAGGATGTGCTGCTGTCTCAAGGTTTCTGAATTTTCTGGTCTCTCCTGGAACCTACTTCTCTCAGATAACTAATCTCTCACTGTATTTATTCCCATGTGTGTCTAGATATTACCCTTTTGTTGAGATCTTTAGTTTACAATCCTACTTAATATTATATATCCCAACATCTTCTATCCCCCTTTTCCACTTATTATACTTTCTCCATAGTACTCGTTACCTTTTAATAGCGTGTGTGTGTGTGTGTGTGTGTGTGTGTGTGTGTGTGTGTGTGTAAATTCATTTATGTTGGGTTAATTTGCTTAGTGTCTATCTGCTTCGTTCCACTGCTGAATTTTCAAAGTCTACATATTGATGAATGAGTGAGTGAATAATGAATAAAGATTTTAATAAAAATATTTTATAAAGTCATAATGTATGTGTGTAGGAATGTCAACATGTTTAAAGCATTTGTGAAACTGTAGGCAGTTTAAAGATTAGATATTTAGATTTAACAATTAAGAGGAAAAAGAAATTCATAAGAAATAACAGCATTTTACTTTGACAATTTAAAATTGTTAATCATAGAAAAAAATTTAAAATGCTGGAATTTTGTCACCTACTGTGAGCATAAAGGAAAATGTGTGTGTGTGTGTGTGTGTGTGTGTGTGTGTGACATATGTGATATATATAGATTTATATACATTTTACACATACATATGTCTATACATACCTTTCTATATGAGGATGTTAGGAAATATATCCTCATGTTTTGTTGAGCAAAAACACCATTGTAGTAGTTTTATAATCTACCAAACTAACTTCAATAAATCGGTTACAATTAAGGGACAAAGATAGCTACAAATGAACTGTATCAAGTAGTTCTTCAACTTAAAAGCGTGACTGAAAGAGAATTACATCAACCTGTTCTTAAAGTCGTGAGAGGCTTAGGAGTTCAGGTTGATTGAATTACACAACTGAGAAAATCATTTTCAAATCATGCTTGCTATATGAGTTTCCATGAGAAATGCAGACAAAAAATAAATAACCAAAGTCTTAGTGTGGCCCAGAACAATGTCACATGCCTGCTAAGTTAGTAGACATGGAAAAATTATACCCAGTGTGGCTATTTGTAAGAAATATTCTGGTTTTCTTTTCTACATTTTTTCCATAATGACTCCTACTCACTTGATGGGACAGATGCATTAAATATAATTTTATAAATTAAGGGGAGGACTTTTCTGTCACAAAACAATTTGACTGTGTTTACATCTGTCATATTAATACATTATAAGAGTCTGAAGTAGAAAACTTTCATGTTTCTTTCCATTTCTATTGTGGCATAATGCTAACAAATCTAAAAAATTCACAATTTATCTAATGTCATAAGTTTTTCCAAGGTCTAAACCGTGTCCTCTAACTCTAGCCACACTATATAGCTTTGTTCGTAATTTTCCATGATCTCTAATTGTTCTATAACCATGATCATTAGAAAACTACCAAACTAATAGATGATTATTAGCTATGTCACACTCCTAGTTTATTGATTATATTTGGAAATATGTCCAAAAGCTCTTCTTAAAAATTATTTTTCCAGACATGTGAACAAAGGAAGCTGGAGGATAAATCTCTAGCAGATTTAACACAAAATAAAACTACATTCAGTTGAAAACTCCACTTTTTGCATGCTCAGTTCTGATTTGCTTCTAAATTGGTAAAAAAAAAAATAGCAATGTCTATTTAATTGGATAAAAAGAAGAGCATCCAGCTCACTCAAATTTTCAGTTAGTGGCAATAATGGAATAAGATTATATTAAAACGAGCATATTTCAATTAGTTTGTGTCAGTTTCTAAAGCTTTATGAGCAATTATTGAAGAAAAAAAGTCTTGAAAATGAGACAACAAATTTAGCATTTTTTGGAAAGATGTTATAGATTTTTAAAAATGAGTTCTACTACTAGACTAGAACTCTTTTTGTTTCTGGAGGTAGCCCCACAAAGGGTTGCCTCAAGATGCTTCTGGAGGTGAAATCAGATTGCATTCTTCCCTCTCACCCTTTTTGACCAGGAGAGGATGTCTATTATCCAGGCTGAGCCAGTTATGTCCTTGGCTACCATTCTTCACAGCCGTGCCTAGCTCCTTATTAAGTAAATACATTAATACATAAAGGAATGAATTTCAAGCAAGTTTTAACTCAAGTAATCTTTTATATCTCAATTATACAGAGTTGAGTTTGGGGGTGAAAAACGTTAAGATTCCTCTTTCTATGGTCTCTTGCCTCCCAGTATCATTAAAAAGCATAGAGCTTTAAAATTTAGGTGCTTAATTGTTCCCTGACCTTCATACAGACCTCCTTTCTTTTTCACCACCACCTTTTCCTCTTCATTTATTTTTTTTTTGAAATTCCAATTTTTTCCTGTATACTGGATACATCATTACAGTTTTCAGTGTTCATGGAGTCATGAGTCTACCCTTATATTTTGTAAATTGTCACTTCTTCTATAATCTATTATGTCAAAAGTATCTACCTTCTCATTCGACCTATAAGTGGTTTCATTTCTGATTATGGAAGAGATAAGAACATTCTAGTACTCCTTCTATCTCAACTTGAAATTTATTTAAATTTACTCTAGTTTCCATTCATCGCATCCTTCGAGATAGAACTAAAGATTTACCTTATTTAAAAACACTTTTTACTCATCCCTCTCAAATTACTTCAAGTTCTATTAATAGTTCTCTGCACTACTTAAATATTTTTACATACAAACATTGCATTTCTCCATTCATAAGTTTAAATCAAGGAGACTTTGTTCTCTTATTTAGAAATTTACATTTAGAATTATAGAGTATTAGACCTGAAATTCACCTTAGAGATCATCTAGTTCAATGGCCTCATTGTACTGATGAGCAAATGGAATTATTTTATAGCCTCCCATTAACATATAACACAATGTGCAAAGTAAATGTGCAACAAGCCCTTGTCAAATAAAGGAAATTCAGCTGTTCATTTCTCTGGTCTCATTACATACACATGCTTGGCAGCATTTTTTAAGGGACCACTTCCATGTGAAACAGTGATAGATGTTAAACAAATGGAACTGAAGTGAAGGAATCACAGTATGGGACAGATAATGCTGAAGAAGGTAACTCTATTAAAGCTACAAACATGGCAAAGAGGTTGGGGTTGGTGTGATATATAATAACGAGGTAGTTACTAAAAAAAGAATTTCTAGTGGGGCGTGAAGGTTGCAAGAATTTCTAGTGGGGCATGAAGTCTTTGGTGAATTAAAAAAGAGTAAGATTTAATAGAAAGAGTATGATTCCAGAATTTGAGTGATAGTTCTGAAGCATCCAGGAAGATGGAGTACTCATTTATTTTGTTGTATGTTCTGTTGATAGTTAAGTGTAGAATCAATTCTCTTGAGAAAGCGTACTCTGTTATATTTATGTTCTTAATTAGTTCTATTCTTTCCTATAACATGATTCTTTCAAGGACAGTTCTAATTGTTGAATCTTTAACATGCATTTATGGTTGTTAGAGAAATCATCTTTATTTAAAGTTATGGGCCTCATGTTGGAAGCCTTTAATTTAAATATCCAAGTGAAAAATGTGGTTAATTGGTCTCTGGCTTAAGAGGAAAGATTCTTTAAGTCACGCTCAGGAGATGAAAATAATTGCCTACATCTATTTAATCAGTTTCTTTTCTGGGAGAGGTAACCATTAACGTTCAAAAAAGAGAAGAAATGCAAATCAAAGTAGAAAGCTATTTTAGATAAAGGACAATAAATATGTCTAAGTCAGAGAATAAATACCTTAGTAAATACAAATATCTAAAAAATGAGGTAGGCATTTGGGATATAAAGTAAATGCTATACACTATGGACACAGATAATTTTTTTAAAAGTGTAATACACAGTAATGAAAAAAATTCAGACACCACGTAAAGTTGGTTAAGAAAAGGAAAAGCCTTATTTCTCACATTTCATTTCAATTCCCCAGAAATAACATTTGTTAGTAGCATTGATTGATTCCTTCTTTAAAATTCCCAAATGCAGTACCATATACTTTCATCTCTATTTTCATAGCAATCTGTTTCTCTCTCTATTTACCTAACTAACTGCTTATCTACCTATCTTTTAATTTATAAATATAATATCAATATATTTATCTTTATGTTTCTCTGTCTATGGGTGTATGGAGTTTTAACATAAATGAAATTATTATCCACTCCATTCTGCAACTTTTCCTTTTGTTCTAAAAGTTAACAACATACTTGACATCTTTTCAAACCAGCAACCATATTCTACCTCCTATTTTTTCCCATTGCAAACTATTCCATTATATGAGTGGCGATTTAGATTATTTCAAGTTTTATTGTAACAAACTTCCCTGAACGTATATCTCTGTGATAGATTCAGGGCACTTTAAAGGCTTCTAAAGAGGAGGAGTGAGCAAAGTTCTTAAGAAGGGTGTATAGAGAAGAAATGAGTATACATGATTTTAATTAGATGGAATATTGAATGCAATTAGAGTCAGAACCACACTGCATAGTAATAAACACATATGAAAATCCTCACCATGTTCAAATTATTTTTAAAGCTAAGAAATTAGTAAAATTTTATATATTTTAAAATCCACTTAACACTGATTATATAATTCGAATCATCATTCTGGTTATAACTAGTTGTTATATTTAAGTTTGAATGAGAGGCATTGATATAGAATAGATATACCATTTTTGTCTTGGCAACATTTTTCTTTTTTTAAATCAGAGTCAGCAATGAGTCTGTCTAGGAACTGAGCTGTACTGAATCATTCTTTATTTTTAATTGCTTACAGGAGTTTCTCAAAGTACCAGTGATTCTTTTCCTCAAGCTTTATAATTCCTGCAGACTTTAGGACAGGAAAAGCTAATTTATGATACATTCAATATCCATTTAGAGTCCACCCCAATTCTGTAAGCCAGAATAAAGTTAACGATTTCTCTCACAGGAATAACATAAAGACATAAATATTTGCAAAAAACTTCATATTAAACATGTTTTATAGTGAATTTCGGCTATTTTATGTGCAAAATGATGAGGGTCAAAATAGAGAGAAGAAAAAAATCCATTATATATGTATATACATACTTTTTAGACTTCAAGAGAATTTTTAAAAATCTTAATTCTGGTGAATGTGGTAGCCTTACTGTAGGCACATGGTACTGTGGTGAGTGTTCCTCTAGGGTCATAGGGCTACGTAACTGGAATTGTACCTCTTTGTCCTGCTCAGATGAGAGAAGGGCTTGAGCAGGGAAAAAGAACTAAGAAAATCTGAAAGAGATCATTTACAGAAGGTCAGACAAGAGCTTTACCAGCACTAAAAAGAGAGCTAAGGATTGGGAAGAACATTGCTTTATTATCTAAGGTGGTGGATGCATCTAGGTCAGTGGTTCCCAATCTGCCACTCACCTACAGAGTTTATTAAAATGCAGATTCTGATTTTTTAACAAACTCTCAGGCAATGCTAATGCAACCATATTTTGAGTTGTAAGGCAGTCTAGGTATTAATGGGAAGATTAATTGTGGAAATGGGTGATTGAAACTGGAAGTAGATAGTAAGGATAAACAATTTAATTTCTTTAGTTCTAGGAATGTGATTAAATATTTAGCAAATTTTGTTATTATTGGAATGTCAACTTTGGTTGCTGAAAACCTTTTTTAGCAAACTTAGTATTAGAAAATGAATTACAGATGGGCATTAAATTCTCAGAAACCTATTTTGGTCCAGAGTTTTGACTTATTTTATTAGACTCTGGAAGATGGGTAAGAAGTGAATTGAAGGGAACCAAGAGGTAACAGGATAAGGGAATGGAGGGAACTGAAAGAAAGTGACCCCAACATCAATAATTCTCTGATTAATCATAACAAAATTGTTAGTAGCTCTTTATGGCTAAAGTTAGTAACTTGTCAGCAAACACATATCTTCTACATTTACATACACAAATTAATTTCATTAGATTAAAAATAATTTATTTATTTATTCTCAAGAATAATTCCAAATTACTGATTTAATGCAATCTTTCATTTTTTAAAGCAATTTTTCACCTCATTTTGGTAAAGATATACTTTTTTATATAGATCACTTCAAATAAGAAATGTGACAGAAATCATATCACATGGAGATACAATGCCTTCATATTCTGTCATGTTTCCTATTAATGCTATAGCTAAATATGTCATGTAAACAATGTATAAACACTCATTAATTTGACCATTTAAACCAGAATTAAAATGATTAATTTATTCCAAGTCTTTATACCACTTACTTAAGAAAATGTAACTTATTTGCTGCGGTCATATTAAAGCAAATTATACAGAAGAATGAAATCATCAGAAAGTATAGGGAATCTCTTATGTTCTGAAGGCAAGGAAATATCAAACTTTAAAAAAATATAATATAAACATATTTCCTTATTATTTGTAGTTTTAAATGCGAATAGAAAAAAATAACATATAGGGAAAGATGGAAAAATATTTAATTAAAAGATCAAAAGTCATATAATTTACTTTTTTTCTTTTATTTCTATCAGTACCTTTATTTCCCAGAAATATAGCCCAAGCCTGGTATTTTATAATTGTTTGGAAAAGTTATTTTTTTAAAACCTGAATACTACTCAAGAAATTTCCAAAATGATCGCATTTATTGAAGAGAACAAAAATACATTATTGACTTAAAATGTCTTATTTTAAAACTTTCTCATTTTATATTTTTTATCCATGTACATTTTATAATTAACTTTCACGTTTTGACCAAAAGAATTGCATGTCCTTCAGCCTAACCTCTGCTATGATTATGCATGATTATACTCAGTGCTTTCCATATGTAATCACATTTAAAAAATTAGATTTAATGCTTTAAACTTGAGTCAAAGTGTTGAGAGAGGAACTTCAGAGAATTTAACTTTAAAGCAGTGCTGTTTTTCTTACGTTCTGCCCTATCTCTATGTTACACTTTTGGTAACATAACCAAAGTGGCTTACACCATTCCTAACCACATTTAGCTCCACCAAGAAGTTAAAATGTTGAAGCTGGAAAATGTACAAAATCAATTTAATTTTCCCCCTGTTTCCTAACTGGATAGGAAGCAGCCAGTCAACAACATTTATTGGTTTATCACTGAGTGCTTCGAGCAGTGGAGTTTGTATGTAGAAGTGTTGAAAGACATTGGGAAAAGTATCCAGTCTAGAAAAAAACTGTGTCTACAGTTTACTAATGCTCCTATGAAGGAGAGTCCCTTTGAGCTCAGTAAAAATTCAGATGAGATGATAGGTAAGAAACTGACCCAGAGTCAAAAGCTCATAATAAAGTTTAAATAGATAATTCTAAAGACTCAATAATGATAAGGTTAAATACTAAAAAAAAAAAAAAAAAAAAAGTAAAAAATAAATCAAATTTGCTCTATCTGAAAATACTTGTCAAGAAAGATGTAGCAATTATGTCAATTTATGCAAATTTTTGCTGAGAGTTTTGTCTGCCTACCTATCACCTATGTATCTATCTGTCTGTCTACCTCTCTATCTACCTACACAACCTACCTACCTATTTAACTTTGATTCAAAATCAGAACTTAAATAAAATGTTAATTTCCTCCCAACCTGATAACTGTTTTGTGGTTTATCTCACTCAATATGATAACAATATAATAATAAAGAAAATATTTTAATCTGCAATGGCAAAAAAGGGACAGAACAAAGCTACAAGGCTGTGTTATCACTATGTCCAGATGTTGGTTATTTGTTTGAGTCATCATACAGTTTAACGAAAAAAGAGAATGGTTATTTTTTTTGCATTATTCAAATAAAAATTTTCACAGTTGTATTTAATTCAACTTATTTCACTCAGTTAAAAAACAATAAATAAAAATAAACTAAATAATGCAATATTTCTTCATTTAAAATATTATTTAAAAATTTGTTTATACTATACCAAACCATACCAGAAATGCACAAACAAATAACACTCTATAATATTATACATATCCTTTACAATTGGCTTATTGGCTTCTTTGACTTCATAAATCACACCATTGCAACATTAGAGAACAACTGTCATAATTCGTTACCTTCCGTCTTTCAAGTCTATGGTTATTTTTAAATTTGTCACCACATTAACATTCCTAATGGTATTATTAGTAGATGATTAAAACAACAATAACAAATAAAGTTCATGGTTGTGGTGCTGACTATGTTGTGATGTTCTACATTTTCAGACTGACATAAAAACTAATATTACCAATAACCCCTTCAAAGAGGTAATAGTATCTTCATAGGCCCCATGTCTATACGATTAGTCAGACATATCACTTTCTTTCTCTGAAGTGATAAATACGCATCATAGGCAATATTTATTGCTAAAACCACTGAGAGAGAAAAACATTAGGCAAAAAAAATACAAACAATTTCAAGCTGCTGCTGTATTGTTTTGTAGGTTTGTCTTTATTTACTTAAAGCATAATATATGAAGACTTAGAGTATTTGAAGAATTTTTAAATTTGTACCCTGGTATCTGTGAAAGAAACAACACATAATCTAAATGTATCTTTCTTAATTTAATATCTGACTTGAAGAATTCTACTCCCAGTGTCACGTTACCCTGTTCATGTCATTCCTCTTTCTCTCTGCCTCTGTTCTTATTTTGTTCTTTATGAATATGTAGTAGAAAGAAATTTCCTTTTTGCTGTTTAGAGATAAGCAAGAATTAAAATGAAGATTTACAATAAAATTCTTCTTTATTTACCTGCTTTTTCAGGAAATGAGAGAAGACCTCAAAGTAGATTTTTCTTTTAAAAATATGATGAACAAAGCCATTTTGATTTATTATTTTTCTTCAAAGGACAGGTGACATTTCCTGCAACATTGACTTTAGTTCATAATCCTCTTTTTGGCAAGCCAAGGAGAATTACAATTGGAAAGATTGTCACGGTCAGATGTTCCACTAGAATGAAATGCTGTACAGTGCTTCATTTCAGCCAAACCAGCAAAATTCTTCCATTGCCAATTTTTTCTTTTATATTTTGAAGTTAGCCTCTCAGAACAGATTTGATTCACAGCATTTAAAAATAAATCTGGCATCTGAAAAGCAAAAAATTGGAGCTGTGTTGTCATAGTATCAGTATTTTCATTTTATTCCTATAGACTACTTAGATTTCTATTTTATATTTACTAAAGAAAAAAGTTCCACATTTATATATAACACATTAAACATTTTTATGAGATATTTAATTCCATTAAAAAATAAATATTTGTGTCAAGAAGTGTTACCCAATGGTGACAACTGATTTTGAGATATGTAGCATAAATAAGAATTTTAATTCAATATTAATATTACATTTATTCTCACTTTACCATAAGGTTTTCATCATCACTTGCTTAAAACCAACAAAACAATCGATGGGATTTTCCTGGCAGACATGTGGTGTCTCACCTCTAAAGATGACTCTTCATAATTCTGTCTTTGCTTCATCAAGAAGCAAAACTTTTGCTCCCTTCCTTAAATTCTATGACTACTTTGACCAAGAGGGTAAAGAGGAAATGATGTTCTGAGACTTCTGAGGCCTCAGAGTTGGATAACTCTCATTCCCTTAGTCTCAGAACCCTGAGCCACTGTGTATAAATACCAACCTATTGTGTGTGTGTGTGTGTGTGTGTGTGTGTGTGTGTGTGTGTGTGTGTACATGTGCATATGTGTGTGCATGAAGGAGAGAGGGTGGGGAGAGAGACAGTATGTAGAGGGGACCATGGAAGACAAGATGCTGCCAAAAAAATCAAAGACACAAGTGTCCCAGCCAAGAGGAGTCAAAGAAGATGTGACAACTATATGTAGTATAGGACCCTTGATGAGATCCTAGAACAGAAAAGGATATTAAGTACAAATCTAAAAAATAACAGAACAAACAGACAAAAAAATCCTATGAACTTCAGTTAATAATTTTGCATCAATACTGGTGCATTATTAGTAACGAATATACCACACTAATATAATAGTAATAGAGGGAACTAAATGTAGGCTGTGTGAAAATTCTGTACTACCTTCTCATGTTTTCTCAGTTTTAAATGTAAAACTGTTAAAAAAAAATAAAATGTTATGAAAAAAAAAAAATGAAGCCACTGAGAGAACATTAAGGAGCTAGATATGGAGCCACTGCTGCTACCAGCCGCCATTTGTCTGCAATTGCATGAAAAACAACATGTGAGGCAGCAGAGGGAGCACCATCAGAGCCCCACCAATTCACCAAATCAAAAGCTAATGAAACAACTGTTTAAGCCTCTACGTTGTGGGGTTGTTTATTAAGCTGCAATAGATAAAAGAAACAACATGATACTTTATTTTGGCTATATCAATGACTTATGCCCATGTTACTATATTTAACTTTTAAAAAAGGAATTATTAAGAATTTCATTTCATTGAGAGGAATAGAGATCTCTGGAGAAGGGGCTGCTTTCTGGGAAAGATGATAGTTTGCTTTGAAATATGAACATGCACGTCCTGGGGCCAGAAACTTGGGTTCTGATATTTCATTCACCTCTAACTAGCAGTGTGTACTAGAAGTTACTTCTCATTAATTAATTTTTCTCCTCTATCAAATGGGTTGCCATGCTTATGTCATAGCATTAATGTGATAATTATAAGAGGTAATATATTTAGGTTCTAAAAATTCCAGGCACAAAGAATATATGCATTAAATTTACCCGTTAGCAGGTACCCTAAACAGGCCACACCATCAAGCTGTGTCTCCTCACCCTGTTCAGGAAGCCCTCTTTACCATTTAAGTAGCTTCAGATTTAGGTCTAGTCCTGTTAAAACGATGTCTGATCAAATATTAAACTCTGCTATTGAGTAGTGTACGTCAAGTATTTGACATATTATCTCATTTTATCTTCACAACTACTGTCCAAGATGAAATTATTATGTTCTTTTATATGATGAGAAGCTTATTCCTTAAACTATTTAATTTAGCCTGTCCAAACTCAAGTAGAGAATAAATGGTACAGCTAGGATCCAAACCCATGCTGTCTGATTTCAGAGCCTATGCACCAGAACATACCAGTTTCCTTTTATTCTTTCTACCTGAATGAGTTAGTCTTTCTTTGTTCTTATTAAATACTGCTCTAAAATGTACTATGTTCCCTTGAGACAGAAAATCTTGGGTTTACTTTCTGCTAGAGCAAGTACTTTGTGTCTTTAGGTTACTGGGTTAACACTTCACAAAGCTGTTAAAATTATTATAGTCATACGAAACAAGCTAGATATTAACCAGACTGATCTAGGTCAGAATTTTTTAAATTGCTTTACTGTGAAACCCTATTATAAAGAAAGATTTGGAAATACACACACACACACACACACACACACACACACACACACACACATGTTTGTGTGAGTTTATGTTAAATTGAGATGGCCTAGAAGTAGAATACTCAAGTAGCAGAAGGAAATATTTTTATACTTCAAGAAAGAAAAATTCAGTACAGCTAGATAAAGGTCAAGAAAAAATTTCGCACAATTCAGCAGTGATGGAGCTGAAGAATAGAATCAGGTTGCAATGAAGGGCAACAAATGATAATGATAGAGATATGAGAGAGAAAAAAACAAACAAGATAGGAGACATACAATATGTTCTAATATTGGCAATGTTCCCACGTATTCAGTCATGGGGGGTGAATCAAAGTCACATAACTAACCTCTGATCACAGTCTCCTAAAGGGAAATAAAAAAGGAACAGGAGAATTTCTATACAAATATTCCACAAAATAACATTTTTAAAAAGCCATAAAGTTGATTATCTGCAAAATACTCAGTTATTCCAAGTCCACAGTTTAGGAGATATATTTCTTGATGGAAAATGGTTTGCCTCCTGATAAAAATGGCAAACTATTTTATTTTATGCTTCTGTAAATGCTGCAGAAATAAGAACAGAAGAGAAAAAGGGGATCAGGATAACCCAAAACGGCCTCCTATAAAGGATAAAAAACATCCTTTTTTTAAAAAAAGTTTTTTGTTCACGAGAAAAGAATAACATTTTCTTCTAATTAGATACTAAACATTGAATATCATAGCTGTAGTTTCCTATAACAAGATGCACATTCTGCCTTATGTGGCTGTTGTTTATATACTTGATTTATTAGTTATATTTAAAAGAAAAAGTGTGAGGTTTGTGATAGGTAGAAAAATGCCTCTTCTAAAGATGTCTATGCTCTAATTCTTGGAATCTGTGAATATGTTATGTCGGGACAAAGGAGACAGCAGACAAGGTTAAGGACACAGCCCTTCAAATGCTGATATTATCCTAGATTATCCAATTGGTTCGAATTTAATCACATGTGTCTTTAAAAACTGAAAACCTTCCTTGGTGGATCAGAGATAGAATATGAGAGAGACTCAGCCCACAGCTGCTGGTTTTGAAGATGGAGGAAGGAGCCAAGAGTCAAGGAAAATGTGATGGTCTCGCTAGAAACTGGGAATAGCCATTGGCTTACAGCCAACAACAACAAAAAGGTACATGTGTGTGGAGGGGGTAGACCTAAGTCCTACAACTGCAGAGAAATGAATTCTGCCAACAAGACTGAGCAAGAAAACATAGCCTCCAGAAAGAAGCTCTGCTGTGGAAACTTTGATTTTAACCCCGTGGGATGAGTAACAGACTTTGACCTACAAAACTGTAAGATGATAAATGTGTGGTATTTTAAGATCCTAGTTTGTTGTAATTTTGTTACAACAGCAATAGAAACTTAAACAAGGTTATTATATCTTGTCCATCTTATAGTTTTATAGAGCGGTAGCACAGTGCCTTAATTATATACAATATGGAAACTATACTATGTGTAAATATTACAGAATTAATGATATATAATATACATAATTATATCATTATTATTAATTGCTAAAATGTATTGATTATTTATTTTCTTGTCCTAAAAGCATACACAAAGGGGCTTACCATTGGCATTCCCGTGTTATAGAAAAGGATACTAACTTAAAGAGAACAGAGGGTAATACTTAAGCATTTCTATTTCCTTTTAGATTTTCAAAGCTGTAGAAATAACTTTTGAAGGTATCCATTATGATGGACCTAATTTAAAAATCCTTTGAATAATAGGTTATCTAACCACCCACATCTATGTTGATTATATAGACATTAGTTATAAATATGGGCTTGATTTTTTCACCAATGCTAAATTTAAATAATAAATGATACAAGTTATTTTAAAAGCTAAAAACATTGATGTGGATATTCAAGACATCAAGCTTAAAGAATCAATCTAATTTTATTGTTCACTCAGAACAGAACTTATTTATTACCCCAAACACTCCCAACCCAATTAACATTTCCTTTCAAACTATAAAATAATATCTACTTCTGACAAATGGACTTAATAATTTCTTAGCCTTTACTTCTTGTGCTTTATAGCTCCCTGAACACAAAGTATGTTATAAATATATTGTTTAAGTAAATAACCAAACACAGATTAATTACTTAGTGAAGAAGCTATAGGATTTCTTAAAGATGTTATCTATATGTCAGGAATGTTGTTTACCCAAGGCTAACAGGTATTTAGAATAAAAAGGAAACGAATGCAATTTCATTTAGTGAATGACTCTAATTTGTTTGTCTGGAACAAGTAGAGCAACATCAGCATAGAGCTTCATAGGATAATAACAGTAATGAGAAGGAGCAGGAAGAACACAGTAACCTCTAGGGGCTGCATTTCACACTCAGATTCTTATTGAATCCCCTACTAAATGCAAGAGGCATCTTTTCAACATTTTATAAGGGTGGAAATCCAGGCTATGCAAGGTCAAGTATCTCATATAAGGGCACAGATAAAGCACAATCTCTACATCATATGAAGATGTCCAAAATTAGCAAGTTCTGTTTTATGCATTGCTACTTTTCATGGTTTCTCTCATTTCAAAAGATTCTATCCTAAAGTTATTTCAGGTCTCTATCAAGAAGAAAAATTCATTAACCTAATTAGTAAATGTGTAAATAATATTATTTTTCTTGTTTAGAAATAAGTAGCTATAATTGTCATAATTCATAAGTAAATTTTGGCCTTTAAACTGTTTCCATTCATTCTTTCCCTTTACTTGAGTCTTACATGTGCTGATTATAAATACTTTTGCAAAATATCTAATGTGTCAAAAAATAAAAATATCCGACTCTTTATTTCTAATATTTCTAAATAAGATAATAAATGAGATAAAATCAGGGCTATCTATATGTGTGTGTATAAATATATAGATAGATAGATAGATAGATAGATAGATAGATAGATAGATAGATATAGATTATATCTATATATATACATGAAATATATATCTGAATAATATATATCTGACAAATAACTAAAACCTGTATATCTGAAATATCTATCTACCTAAGGGTTATATAGACATATTTCAAATGTATATCAAAGCTACCCACACACACACACACACACACACACACACACACACACACACACACATTTACATAAAATTAATGGATTGATGTATGGGATATTTGAATTTCAAAAGTTAAGTTCTCAATCAATCAATTCATATTTTCAAGGTGATTTTTAGTTCACCTTTAAGAGGTAGGCTCTAAAATAGTGGAAGAAAGTATATATTTAGATATATATAGTTACCAGATGTTTTACTTGAGAAAGATGTTTTTAATATTTTCACTTAGAACCCAGGATGTCTACTGATCAATAATTTAATCACTGTGTTTACTCATTTTTTTCCACTAATTATTATAATTATTTAAAAGATTTCTTTTAAAAGCATGTTTTTTTTCCAGTTTTATTGAAATTTAATAGACAATTAGTTGCTCATATTTACATTATATAAATAATGAATTTTTTCAATTATAGTTGGCCTACAATAATATATTAGTTTCAGTAGTACAGCATAGTGATTAGAGATCTATATAAGTCTCAAAATGGTCACCCCACTGAATCTAGTACTCCTCCTCTTTTTTACATATGTATTACAACATTGCTATTTTTCCTATGTTATACTTTATAGCTCCATGTTTATTTTATAACTATTCATTTGTGCTTCTTTGAAAAGCATTTTTTGGTGGAATGTTAGTTTACTACTCCAGCAGGAATAAACATGGGAACCAAAGTGTATTTATAAAAACTATATTCAGCTCAGCTTTACCTTTGAATGCTGTGACTTGATTGAGAAAATAATAATACTCTCTTTAACATATGTAAATCCAGATTCTAATAAATAAAAATTTGAATTTTGAGATTTCAGGAATAATTTTACTTCTAAATAATTAAGTTTTTGAAACAATTCTTTATACTTCTCTGTTTATAAAAGAGCTAAAACTCTTTGTAAATGAAATCACAACTACCAAGATATGTACAGATCTCTTTATTTTAAATAGGTAGAAAAATGTTCTAAAATTTTTGATAAAATAAATTTATCCAGAATGATGTTTAATTTAAAAAATGAAGCAAAATGTTTTATCTAGCACTTTTACACATATAAAATTTAAGAAAACACAACTTCTGCACATTAATAGTATAGTAAAAAATAATGTTCATTTTTCATTTTTTTATTTATTATAAAAATCACATACAGACCACTAAAATTTGCTGATAAGATATACTCTATAAAGATAAGAAAATCTTGTCTTTGAATAACATTTTATTAAGGCAAATTTTACACTGCTCTACAGAGTTTTATTATCCTACATCTTATTCCAGCCCACAGAAACTCTCTCTGCCCTAACAAGTTACCACAAATATGATGGCTTAAAACAAGAGAAATGTATTCTCTCACAATTCAGGAGGACAGCAGTCCAAAAACAAGGTGCTGGCAGGCTTGGTTCCATTGGATGCTCTGTTGGAGAATATGTTCTATACCACTCTCCTAGCTTCTGGTGGTGGCTGCCAATCCTCAGTGTTCACTTATGGATGCATTACTCATATCTCTGCCTCCATCTTCACATCACTTTTTCTGTGTTTTGCTCCTCTTATAAAGCTACTTATCATTAGATTTGGAGTTCATCTTAAGTCCAGAATGATCTTAAGATACTTAATTATATCTATAAAGGCCCTACTTCCAAATAATGCCATTTTCACAGGTTCTGGGGGTTAGAACTTGGCCTATCTTTTTGAGGGCAACTATTCAATCTACCTCACTTGTATGGCTCTTTTTTTCTATTGGTTTTACAACCAATCATTGGCCACAAATGTTATATATGTTCTGCCTTAAGGACACAAAAGAAGATAGTGGTTAGATGCATGGACTCCTGACCCAAACTGCCTTTAAATCTTGTGCAAATTCTGGCTCAACTATTTTCCTAACAGTATAACATTAGATGAATTACTTAACTCTCTCTGCCTTGGTTTCCTAGCCTGTAAAGTGTGCATAATAAATAATAGTGCTTGACCTATATTATTTTCTTGTGTTAAATAAGTTAATATGTATAAGCACATACAAAACAAATTATCACCAATAACCATTACAGAACAATTTTTTTCTTTAGTAGAAGATGTTATTTTGAAGTATAGCCTTATTCACAAATTCTACAGAATTTCATTTAGATGGGAGAGATGAAACTCAAGATCTTAGGTCAATAACTTGACAAAATGTCAGGGAGGGTTTAAGTACATTCATACCCCACTTAGTGATGGGGATATGTTATGAGAAATGTGTCATTAAGTAATTTCATCACGTGAACATCATAGCGTGGACTTACACAAACTGAGATGGTCTTGCCTCTACACACCTAGGCTGTACAGCAGAGCACCAATATATATGTAGTCTGTCATTGACCATAACATTGTTATGCAGTGGTTTGATAAAGCAGGCTTAGAAAAAGGTTTCTTATGTCAGCTCTTCTCCTAGATAGAATCTTCTGTCCTTTGAGGGCCATAAAGCAAGAGGAGCCAAGTAATAAGAAAGAAAAATAATTATTTCTGTTTGTGTGCATTGTGTTTAAAGTAAAAGTAGACATGCTAAGGAAGTGACTTCAAAGTAGAATAAAAACTTGGGAGTGAAAATTTGTTAGTTATTCATAGAGGAGTGTGTGAAAGAACGAAGGGAGAAAGCTTGGAAAGAGAAAAATAACCTCAGAATGCAAAAGAATGTTAGAAGATATTCAATTGAGGAGGCCAGAAGAGAAAGGGTTCCCACTAAGAAGGAAAAAAACAGGTATTTAAGAATAAAGATGAAAAGGCAGTATTTGCAACCTCAGAAAGGTCAGGGGAAGAAATTTGTGTGGAGAGAAGAAGGAGCTGACTAGAATTATGTGGAAATAGAAGAGAAGGAGAAGAGGCCATAATAACAGTGAACAGCAGATTCTGTATGAATAACAGGCTAAGTAAGAGAGTTGAAATTATAGAGGCATATTAAATTATTTATACAATGAAAAGTACTCTACAAAATAACACTTTCATTAAGTTTGAGAAATGAGAAAAAATAAGTCAAATTAAACAAAGAATTTTAGCTATTTCACATGAATGTTTTCGAACACATGCAGCACTTCAAAGATAAGCAGTTTATAAAATCTCAACTTTTTTAGTTTTTTTTTTTTCCCGAAAACTTTCTATTGCTTTCGATGTTCAGCATAATCATGATGGAAAACAGATTTGGTAAAAAACCAGACTAGAGTGTTTGGAGAGTGGCCTAAAATTATGTGTTCCTTTTGTGTCCTAAAAATTTAGAAATAGTCTGAACAATTCTAATTTATTTTAATGTATTTAAATGTGTATAAAGTGTGGCTATATTTGGGCCTGAAAATCCTGTGTTCCTACCACCCTTGTAGTCTATGTGGACTAAAATGTAACACTTTTCCTAAAAGGTCTTAATGCCCAACTCTTGCTTGACTTTTATAGTCAACATCTAAACTCCAGATAATACAGGTTTATGATGGAAATGCTGACAGGCTCTTAGGTCTACTTTCTAGCCCAGACTTGCCATCCTGCATGATGTGACACTGTTAAAGTATGATCTTCAAAAAGGAAGATTCTGAGAAGGTAGGTCTGGGTGAATTCATACCATCAAAAACACATTGATTTGACATTTAAACTAGTTTAATTCAGTGCCCTCTTGGTCCTAATTCTAGGTGGATGTCAGAGTGTTTCTATTTTAAGTAAGTCACCTTCTCCTAATGGTTGTATAAAAACAATTAGAAATTTTTTTCTAAAATGTGTGTGAAATATTGCAACTATTCCTTTTGACTAAATCTGCCTTCAAATACCTGTACATTCCCATTCCCAATGGTCCACTGGAGTTATGGTTGTCTTATTGTTCTCCAGATGTGTTATTGTTCATATTTCATGAGTAGAGAAGAAGCTTTATTATGGCATATAGTTACATACTTGTTTCTGTATAATTGCCTTGAACAGACCTCCATGTGTTAACAAAACTATCAGAATGGCAAGACCAAGAACACATAATTTCATAAATGTATTAGAAAAACACTTTGTTACTTTCTTTTCTAGAATTTTTTACTGTATAAAAATTGGTTTTAAGTACATACTAAAGCTTAACAAATAAATTCAATAAATTCTCAATTTCACACCATTTTCATTAACATAAAAATGTATTTGTTATTTGAACTTCAGAGCTGGCACCAAACTACAGTGGTTACCAATTTTTAATCTTTTGGAGCTCTGCTTGCATGGCAGACATGAGCATTAGAAGATAATAAATCAACATAGAATGCCTTGTAACATAATATCCCAAACCACTTAAGATCTTTTTTATAAAATATAAAGAACATAATTTCTATATATCCACAAACGATACTATAATCATTCTTCTAGTTTGTCTTTTTTGCCTATAAAGTTGTAAAAGAATCCACTTAGTTTTCTATAAAATGACAGCAAAATCTTTATTACCATAAAAGGTTTTACTGAAAAGATGCATGTTAAAATAAACCAGAAACACTGAAACTATTTTTTTTTCCGCTAAATCATATTCCTGCCCTTTAAAAATGGTCACATGGAAAAAGATATTGAATATCCTCAGTATATTTTCACTATTCAGAAGATACATTTTTTCATGTACTAAATCTCTTATCAAATAAAATTTGCTATCGCCTCAATGCTGAGGTTACTTTCAATTATTTTTAAAGTCCTTATAGTAGGCTTTTGGAATTCTGAACACAAAAACCTTTTTATAGACTCTACTCTTATTTAAAACCTGCTGTATTATTCTGAACATTGCATATATTGCCATCATTTGTCTGCATACCTTCTGGGCTTTTTCCCCAGTACTATACAAATTGGATCCCAAGAGTTTTCTACTGAGTACCTCATTCATTACTGTTTCTTCTATGTATTTCTAAAAACATGTTAATATTGAATAGTACAGGAAGATTGAGCGTACTCCATGATTATATCCCATGAATACATTTTACAAAAAAGATTCACTGTAATTTTTAAGCCAACTGTATGCAAGCCAGGGTTAGGGATGCATTGAAGTAGTGAGAGAATATATCATGACTTTGATTTTTATGGAAATTCTATAATTGTTTTTTATGTTGTGCTTTGTTCGTTTGAGTGCACAGTCCTACAGTTGCCAACCTTACTTGAAAATGATCTGCTCTATTTTAAACTACCGTTTCTATTAGTGAGTGCCAGGACCATTCTGAGTGTGTGTGTGTGCGGGGGCAGGGGGCGGGGTAAAGTGAGCTCAGAGGTAAGACAACAGGACTCTATTTTATACAACCTTTTTCTACAACGTTTATTAATTGTCACTTTATTGCAATTGTTGTCATCCTTCTCTACAAGAGCCCTGTTATTTTTATCACCAAACTTCCAACATTTTAGGATGTTGCTGTTCATAATCTGAAATTAATATCTTTAATATAATTTAACTCTATCACTAAAATTCCAACACTATGAATCAGTTTAAGTCCATCATTATCATCAACATTAACAAGTCAAAGCCTGGTTAAATACTACATTGTATGTTTCAACCTCTTTATGCATTACATTGCTCCTAAAAATTTTACATCTATATAGCTTTTTAATAATTCTGACCCTACTCCTCTTCAAATTGCTTTTGATTAAAAACTATAATTTTTCCACTTGCATACTTGTCTCCATTATCCCATGATTGAATTTAGTCTCTCATTTTACTCATATTTTCTCTCCCTTAATTGATTCAATATCCTCCCTATTATTTTCAGCATTCATATTTAATCCCCATTTATGCCTCACTATTGTTCAATGAATCATTTACAGTTATTTTAGTGGGAAGTGACAGAAATTTAAATTAAAATAACTCATACAGAAAAGTGACCTGATTGACTCCTGCAGCTAACATACCCAGCAATGAAACTGACTTCATGTACGAATTTATACAGTGACTCTTAACTAAACAGCATGCTAAGCCAGTGGCAGGGCGCAGGTGCAGGTAGAGAGTGAGGTCCATCAGAGAGGAGTAGTTTATCGCTTACATTGTTTAGAAACATTGGCACATTATAACAAAAAAGCACAATTTGGAGGGTTTCTTTTTTCATTTTTTAGGATTCTTTTAAAAAATATATAATTCTCTTTTATTAATTATGTAAATATTTACATAGATTTAAAATAAAGTAAAAAGCAAGGTATAGTCAGAAAAATGGAGCTTTCTTCCTTGTCCTAAATACCCTGCTCCATCTGCCCCCACCTTTAGGTAACTATGGATTCTTTTTAAAAATAGCAGTGGATATATATACACTCACACTCATGCACACGAACAGATCCATCCATGTATATGATATCTATATATGATAAATATGATATATAACATATATAAATATATTTATATTTATATAAATTTTTCATCTTTCCTGAAACAAAGGGAGCACTATTCATCTCGTTTGTTTCACATTATATTCTGGTAATGTTACCGTATCAGTGAATAGAGAGAAACAATTGTCCTTTTTGACAATTACATTATATATCAGATCATTTAAAAAATTAATAGTTCCAATAATAAAAAAAATAAATTCTAGTTATAAAGTAACTTTAAATATTAGAGTACTATATATAAGTATATTCCCTTGGCCCTACAACAATGCCCTCTATGTGAGTTCATATTTGGAAAATAATTTCTCCTCAACTAAACTCAGTATTAAGATTTTTTAAAAATAATTTTCTTTTATGAAATTTCCGATTAAACTTAGAATATTTGGGAAGTTTTCCCTTTCTCCACCAGCAAAGATTTCTTCTATTAATTGATGCTGATGTCTCAGTTCAAAAGAAATTAAACCATTTTTCTTTTTCAATATCAAAAACTTTGCTGAAAAGTGTACAGCAAGTCCTCACCTCAAATAATGTTCGGTTCAGTGTGGTTTCATTACATGGTTGATGCGATGCTATAGGAACTTAGCTTTTGTTTAAATCAATTAGCATATGGTCTTTTCACTTAAAGTTGCAGAACCTATGGTGGACATTGCATGAAGACTTACTGAATGTAGTTACTTGAAAACTTCGTTTTTAAGACTCCTGATGAATTAGTATCCAACTTCATGGTTCTTTCTTAACGTATAAAATCATCTCGGGTTCTCTGAACATGCTGTTACCCTCTGCCTAAGGTTTTCCCCTCCCACTGGTTAGTTCACCCTTTCATATTTTACCTATGACCCCTTCCCCTGAATAACCTATTTTGATCTACCCCCATCACAGACAAAGTCAGTGGCTTCTCTTTTACACTCTAAAAATATTGTGTGCATATATTCCCACTTATCATCTCAAGTTACTTATTTGTCTGTTCCCTCCTCTCTGATTGGAGTTTCTTTAGGAGAGGACTGTGTCACTTTTTTCAATACCTTCCACACTTAACAGAATACCTGACAAAAGTAGGCTCATTAGAAAGTAATTATATGGGTTGTATGGGTTGTTAATTGTGACACAATCATTTTATACTGATATGCGTACCACAGTGCCTAAATATAGATCAAATGTAAAACATATTTCTTGAACTGCAAAGTTTAAACACTAAAAGAGACATTAGCATCATTTCAGTTCACTTTGCAATAATACCTCTATTTTTTTGCTTAATGTTATAAAAAAAGAACTCGCCAAAATTGTTCGGTTATAGAGGATATGGCAGAGCGTCTACGGGTTTGAAAATAGTCACAATAATAACAGCACATTACCCAGGGATAATGAGATTTTGTTTATCTCTTTTTCTTAGCCTGCAGTTATGGTATTCTTTCTAGGTCATTCTGTCATGCATTCTGAAACTTTATCTCTCAATGAGTTGAATAGAATGCAGAACTTTCCTTCTGATTATAGGAACAAAAATTTTTCTAAAAAAAATGGTTAACAGATAATAGGAGGGTGATAATGTTCTCAGAAAGTTATGAAATAAATAACATTGAGAAAATAAATACAAATTATTCTTGGTAGAGTGAATACTTTTGGATTTTGAACATTTTTTTGTGTGATTTGCTTTCATCATTTTAACAAGATTTTTTTTTTTGCCTAAATACTGTATTACACACATCAAAATGCCCTCATGAAGTTTATAAAATTCTTGCATTTAATTACTTGTACTTCACAAAATAATGTTTGGCCTGTAAACTATGAATAATAGAAATATTGTCAGGGGCAGAATGTAGACTTTTTAAATTTTAGAATTGGATTGAATACGAATATCCAGGATAGGAAAATATGATACTCTACATAATAACTTCATGATGGAAGTGAGCTATGTATTTTATTCTAGAAGGATTGAGGTAAAATTATTTGTCAAACTGTAACAAGACAACATTTTCCCCCAAAGAACCTTTTTTCATTTTTTTCTAAATCTATACATTCATTACGAATTCTTTATTAAAAATGACTAATGAAAATAATAATTCTTTGATATTGGGAAAAGTTGGTCAGTCTGCTGAGTCTGGTGTTTTCTCAGACTTTATATGTAATGAAAAAATAATTCTAACTTTTCACTTTGAATTAATAATTAGCATCAATAAATTTTTTTGTTTTTAGCTTCTTTCTGAGACTATTTCTAAATTTTAGAGATAATTTCAGGAAATTCAAAAAAGAGGACACGCCATTATAATTATATTAGCTACGTACCTATAAGAACATTGAATAATGTTATTTCAATTACTACAAATAATATCTTAATACACTGCTCTTTTGCTGAGGCTGGTTCAAATTTTCTTATAAATATGCTGGATAACTTCCCATCCATATCTACCCTCCACCCAGCTCTACCTGCTTTCTGCCCCTAAGGGTCTAAGTAATACACACTAAATCAGTGGCTTATTTTCCAATTTCCAGGTGAGCTTAATGATGAAAGACGTCATCAGTAGGTAATTATGGCTGAAGAAAAGTGTGGCCAGGATCTTTATTCTTCTGGCTTTCTTGTTGCTCGATATTCTGAGCTGACTTTTATGTCCCGGAAAGACCACAGCTCCTCTCAGGCAGCCCTCTCTGTACAAGAGTCTCCAAATGTTATTAACAACTTCCCCTCTTTGTCCCTTTAGGCTTAGCCTTGGAAACAAGTTCCTGCTATTAGCCCCAGTCATTACATGATCCTTTGTTGCTTTCACTAAACCCTGCCTACAACTTTATAAATAGTCCCTATTAAACTCTCCTCAAAATACCCACTTTGACTGAACTGTCTAATACCAGACAGGACTCAGACTGATATATACACTATTTTTGCATATCTTCATTGATATTCAGTCCTTTAATTTTTGTGGATATTTGTAGTTTCATACATATAATTTCCGAATAGATACATAGGAGCAAATTTGCAGACATTCGTTGTAGGAGTAAAAATGAAAACTAGCCATGCAAGATGAACTATCTGTTCATAGACTTTATAGTCTATAAACTTTATCCAGAAGCAGAGTATCTTATTCAGAGTCACATTTCTCATTTTTTAGAATACAATTATTATTAGCATGTCTCTCTGTTTGCCGACTAGAACATTTTATAAACTACAAATTGGATTGCAAGAGCTTAAAAGCACACTAAAAGCAAAATTTAATGACAGATGACAATCAAGCAGCAAGAAAGGTGGCAGAAAATATAAATAGAAGACAAAGGTCTTAAGAAAAGAAACACAGCTGTGTAGAACAAAAGGAAAATTCAACATTTCTAGACACCTTGACAGACTGTGGAAACATTATTGCACTTGAACCCAAAGGAAAAACTCATGTTCATATTAGTGATCTCAGGCTGCATTGTACTGTGCCTAAGAACACTGGTTGGCATAAAATATGTTAGAAATATTCTGTCAATAACTGGATTTGTTAAACTTTTTTTTTTTACCTTTAAGTGGCATTATTTAATTATGCAGAAAATAGATGAATAAATAATTTCATTTATTTTTAGTGTATTATTTCTATATTTTTATTCACTCTACTGCTATCTTAATTTTTAACCATTTCAGTATATCTAAACATGATCTGTTCAACTGTTTGGTTTCTCAGTTTCTTGACTTCCTCTACTCCAGTAAACTTGTCCTTCACCCTAAGTCAGCCATATGCTAGACCTTACAATTACAATAGGTACAAATGTGTCATTATTTCTACTTTATAAATTAACATTCTATGCCCTTTATCTTCTATCATTACAGCTCACTCAGTCTATAACAACAATTCTAACAAAGCTAAATTCCATGATCAATCATTATGATCTTTCCCTTGAACACATATTCAACTCCCTTTTCATTTTCTCACTGTAATGAGCTGAATAATGGCTCCAAAAAGATGTCCACATTCTAATTGCTGGACCTGTGGATGTTACTTCAAATATAAGGGGGAAAAATGGTAGTTGGAGATGTGGTTAAATTAATAATCCTGAGATGAAGAGGTTTTCTTGGCTTTTTTATGTGGGCTCTAAATGAAATAACATGTATCTTCATAAGAGGGAGGCAGAGAGATATTTGACACACAGAAAAAAAGAAGGTAATGTGACCATGATGGAAGAACTTGGAGGGATACAACCACATCAAACCAAGAATGCTAACAGCCACCCAAAGCTGGAAAAGGCAAGAAACAGATTCATTTCTAGAGGGAATGTGTCCCTACTAACACACTGATTTCAGTGGTACTGATTTGGACTTCTGGCCTCTTGAACTGTGAGAGAATAAATTCATGTTATTTTACATCACTCTGTTGATGATAATTTGTTACAGTAGTCATAGGAAACTAATAATTCAGTTTTTAATACTTAAGATGAAACCACAGTCTTGGTTAAATCCAACCTCCATTTACTTCACATCTGCATCCATGCAACTGAATGTGGTTAGGTTGGCAATCATGTTGGCCAGTCACACTTTACATTCACACACATTCAATTCATTACCACAATTATCATGCGGGTCTTTGATGTTCCCAACAATCATATTATATTTGCTAGTCTATCCAAAGATCTAGATGACTACTACACACTTTCTCCTTCCTCCTCAGCACCAATAATACTTCCTCCATCATCTGCACTCCCAGCTGATGATCCTGCTTCTTAATTGCATTGAGAAAATTTAAACAACTAGAGGAAAGTTTCTATGAAATTTTATTATGACATCTACTCTCCTTCATTAACTCTCACCCTAATTCCTCACACCCTTGAAATGGTTTTACTTAAAATCCTTCTCAATAAGACCTACAGTGAACATCTCATAAAAATTGCATCATCATTAAACTCTTAGTTTTCCTTGCCTTCTGTATTTTTCTTTCTGTTCTTCAAAGAACTCACCACCCTCAAACATACTACATAATTTGCTTATTTTTATGCATATAATTTATTGTCTGCCTCCTTCCTCTGAAATGTAAACTCTTCAAAGATAATATCTTTGTTTTATTCACTAATGTATTTTAAGTACTTAAAAATTGCCTGGCACATAGTAGTTGCTAAAATATTTATTGCATTTGTAAGAGTTAATTAAGAAATACACTGAAAAAAACAAATGGATCACTCTCTCCTCTTCATCGTAAAACTTAAAATTGCCATACTCAAAAAGTTATATAATATTAATCAATTTGATGCTATATATACTTAAATTTATACAAATAAGCTACATGATCTATAGCATTAGAATGTTAAAGAAGTAGAATAAAGAAGTAATATATATGGAGTCTCTAACTCATATATTTAAAACATGCACACTTAGTTCCACTATTAAAATTGGTTTGCATTTCTCAACATTCTACAAGTAATTTACATATGCTGCTGAATTAATCTTAATAAATTAATCTTAATCATTCTACCAAGTAGATAAAATGATACACATTTTGTATGTGAGAAAACAAAGGTGAGAAGAACTGAAGTCAGGTGCTTCAGGTGGCACTCACAGATGTCAGAAGAGAAAATTAGACTTACGGGTTCATGATCTCAAAGTCCATGTGATATTGACCATATTGTAGAAGTCAACTGTTGTAATTTTTGTGGGAGGCTAGATTCAAATACCATTTTTAACTTAGGAACACTCCTGTCTAAAAATACAAGTTCTCATAGTGAAAGGAATGCAGTTCCGTAGTTATATGCATAGTGGCTGGTTATGATATCCATTTCAGCAACTCATGCATTCTAAACATAACTTATTCTCAGCTTTTAAGATGCTCTTCATCTTGAACTTTGGCTTAACTTTTCTCACATGACATCATAAAATCCAGATGTAAAAGACATGTTCTTCGTCAGTGGATGTGAAGAAACCAACCACTGATGTTGACTCTTCCAAGAGGATGCAATACACACACACACACGCACACACACACAAACTTTCTCAAAAGGAGAGAAAAATATGTTATCTCTATGAATATAAGTCTGAAATAAAAAGTAATGAGAAAAAAAAAATCTGGCCATATCACAAAGTTCTTAGTCTTACCCTTAGGAATGAAACATTGAAATGATAGAAATATATAATTTACTCTCACCATTATGAAATGTCACTGAGGAGGTATCCAAACAAATATACTTTGTGGTGGGAGAATTATTATGTAAAATGTCAGGGGAATTCTTCTATTTAAAAATGCTGAGAGCAGCAGATATGAAACCACAAGCTGCATTTTCAAAGCCTTGGAAGACCTACAGTATGGCAGTGTGGCTCTGTTCAAATATAGCTCCTGGATTTTATCTGCAGTTATTTAAATGTGAGTAATTCCTGATGCATATTTACTCTGAAGTTAACAGTGAACGATTACCTTGCAAAATAAAACACTATTTTTTTCCCCCAGTGTATCTGGTAACAATAAAATAACTCTTTAAAATTATTCTTCAAAATAAATTTTAGTGATTCTCAGCAATAATTGAAGGAATGAATTAAAATTGAACAAGAAAGAGAATTAAAAAGCTAACTAATAAAAATGAGAAATAAAAGGTTGTATTGGGGATCTACTTATATTATTTAAAACTAGCACAACAGGCCTTAGACTTTTTGAAATATGTGTGATTTTTTTAGGATTTATATTTTTAATTATTTTTTAAAAACCTGATAACCCATGAGTTTCCACATTTTTGAGGATTTTTTTTTGAGAGAAATTCTTCCAAGTATTGTTTGAATCTGTTTAAAAAAAAAGAAAAACTTTATTGAGATGTAGTTCACAAACGATAAAATAATGCCATTTCAAGTGTAAAATTAACGGTTTTTAATATGTTCAGAGAGTTGGATATCCATCACCACTATCAATTTTAGAGTATTTTAATCACCCATAAAAGAAACTCCATAGTCTTTAGCTATTGCAACGCCCCCTAGAGGTCACATAGCCTGCAGCCTAAAACAACCACTAATTTAATTTCTTTCTGTATAGATTTGCCATTCCTGCACATTTTGTATAAATGGAATCATATATTATGTGGTCTATTATGATTGACTTTTCATTTAGCATAATGTTTTCAAAGTTTAGCTACATCGTAACAGATGGTCCCATCTGGTGACCATCAAAATGTTCTCCTTATCCATGAGTTTCTCTATTTCATTCATTTATTTCGTTCTTTAAATTCCACATTGTTATTCTTTTTTTATTGCCAAGTAATATTCAATTGAAAGGATTTACTACATTTTATCAATTGGTCAGTTAAAGAAAATTTGGGTCTTTCTTACTTTTTTGCTATGATGGATAATGCTATTGTAAATATCATGTACACATTTTTGTATGGATATGTTTTTATTTCTCTTGAGTATAGACCTAAGAGTGGGATTATTGGGTCATATTATTGGGTTAGTAATTATATTTAGTCTTTTGTGGAATGGACTCTTTCCTAAGTGGCTGCACAATTTTATATTCCACAATGTATGAAGGTTCTAATACTTCCACATCCTGTCCACCTTTTTCTATGATAGCCATTGTAGTGAGTAAAAATTATGATTTTGACTTGAATTTTTCTAGTAACCAAGACTACTGAGCATCTTTGCATTAGCTTATTGGCCATTTGTGCATCCTCTTTGGGGAAATTTCTATTAAAATTCTTTACCCATATTTTAATTGTATAAGTTGCTTTTTTGTTCCTGAGTTGTAAAAATTCTTTGTATAGTCTAGACATAACTGCTTTAGATATATAATTTGCAAATATTATCTCCCATTATGTGGTTTATCTTTTTACTTTGTTCAATTATGTCCATTAAAGTGTAAAAATATTTCATTTTGATGAGGCTTGATTTATTTTTTCTTTTGTCATTGTGCTTTAAGAAGGCTTTGTATAACCTAAGGCCATGAAATTTACTTTCATGTTTTTTTTTAGAAGTTTTAGAGTTTTAGCTTTTACACTGATGTCTATGATCCATTTGGAGTTAATTTTTTTAGTATGATATGAGAGAGAAATCTAATTTTATTATTTTTTATATGGATGTCTAAATGTCCCAGCACTATTTGTTGAAAAGACAGTCCTACCAGTTGTCTTGGTATCCTAAAAAGAAAGAATTTGACTATAAATGTGAGAGTTTATTTCTAGACTCTCAGTTCTATTCCATTGAATTATAGGTCTGTCTTTATGCAAGTACCACATTATCTTGATCACTGTGGTTTTTTAGTAAATTTTGAAATAAGTAAACATAAATTCTCCAACTTTGCATCATTTTGAAATGGTTTTGTTATTCTGTGTTCATGTATTTTCATATAAACTTTAGGATCAGCTCGTCATTGATTGTAATGAATATGTAATCAATTTGGGGATGTGATTATGGTAACAATATTAAGCCTTCCAATCTATGAACATGGGATGTCTTTCTATTTATTTAGGTATACTTTAATTTCTTTCATCTATTTTTTGTGGTTTCAGAGTATAAGTTTGTACTTGTTTTTGTTAAATTTATTTCTAAATATATTTTTTTTGATCCCATTGTAAGTGAAATTGTTTTCTTAGTTTCATTTCAAAATGTTTATTGCTAATATACAGAAATACAATTATTTGTCTAATTTATCTTGTATATCCAAACTTGCTGAACTTAATTGTTTTTAAATATGTTTTTGTTTTTCAATTGATATACAATATTATATTAGTTTCAGGTGTACAATAGTGATTATTCATTTTATAACTTCCCAAGTTATCACCCTGATAAATCTGACACCATACACAGTTATTACAATATTACTGACTCTACTCCTTATGCTATACTTTACATCCCCTTGACTATTTTATAATCATCAATTTGTACTTTTTAATCTCTACCCCCTTTTCACCCACCTCTCAACCTTCTTCTCAGCTGGTGACCATCAAAATGTTCTCCTTATCCATGAGTTTCTGTATTTCATTCATTCATTAATTTATTTTGTTCTTTAAATTCCACAAATCATTAAAATCATATAGCATTTGTCTTTCTCTGCCTGATACCGTCTAGGTTCATTTATGTTGTTGCAAATGGTAAGATTTCATTTATGTTATGGCTGAGATTAATGAGTTTTAATAGTTTTTTTAGTTGAATCAGATTTTTTATATGCAAGATAATTTCATTAGCAAATAGAAATACTTCTATCTTTTTCCTTGACAATTTGGACATTTTTTCACCTTTTATTTCCTTGCCTAATTCCCCTCGACAGAATCTCCAGGACAATATTTAATAAAAGGTGCAAGAGGAGATATCCTCATCTTATTCTTGCTCAGAGGGAACATATTCCATCTTTCACTGTTTTGTAGAGTGCTAACTGTTATATAATTATATTTCGTGACATTATGATTTTAAGTTACTTTATTTTATAGATTTTTGTTTAGGAATTGTTACTCAAATTAAGTTACTCAGCCAGTATTTTAAGAATAGTTTATTTATCTCAGTATGCATATATATAGGTAGAGAAGCCTATTGGAATAGTTGGACAGAAAATGAAAGAAAAAATATGCATAGTTTTAAAATTATCTTAGTTTTCTCTTCCTCCCTGTATTCAGATTTTTTTCATGAGGAAGGGCTGTCCTTTGGGACAACTTTGGGCTGTCCTTCCACTCTGACTCTGGGCTCAGCCTTGCCACTTGCGTTAGTCAATTAAATGTCAGCAAACATGACAGAAGAAAGGCTTGAAAAGTGTTTACTTAATTACACTTGCTTGCTTTTGCTTTTCTGCAATCATCCCCAGAGCAGGGTGTGATGAGCTGATGGAGAATGAGACACATGGAATAGAATAATGTTGCCCTAGTCATACCAGCTGAAACCATTCTATATCAACAACAGTAAACCAGTTCCCCAACATGTGAAACTCAGCCAAAATCAGCAGAGCTCTTAGCCAACCCACAACCAGCTACAGAGTGAGCCACTGAGATCAGCTGAGTTCAGCTAAACCCACAAATTCCTAAGCTAAGTAAATATAATTTTTATATGCCACTGAAGATTTTTAGATGTTTGTTACAGAGAATTATTGTTGCAAGAATAATTGTTAGACTACTCTACTATACATGCTATTTTCAATTTTAAAAGTCTTAATATTATTCTACAAGAATGACTACATGACTAAATTTGAATAAATATAAAATATATAAATAAAACATTCATAATTATAATCAATATAACATTAAAAAATTTTCTAAGTTTTTACATCAACTTGTGAAATATATTAAAAATAAAGTCACTTAAAGTATTTTTTAAATTTTATTCACTATTGATATCTTGTTATAAAAAATTAGGAAATTGCTTTTTTCAGTTGTTCTGTTTTGTTAATTATATTACTATTTTTAATTTGTTTTATTTTGTTCTGCATCCAAAATATTCTTAGATATTTATTCCTACTTCTGTTTTTTTTTAATGTAAGTATTGCTTCCTTACCAATCTCTTATGATAATTTCTGTTTAATTATTTTCATACAACTTTTGGTCTCCTAAGTTTTTTTCATTTTTGAGAATGTCTGATATTGTCTTTATGTCTAAAATATAATTTAGCTGGCTATAATATTTGTAGTTATAGACCCTTTCACTCAAGACATGACCTATTGCTTACTTATCTATTGACTTTGAATATTTTTTTATATAGGTCAGTAAAAAAAAAAAAATCTATCTATAAGTTGCTTACTATTTCTACCTGAGTTTCTGTAAAGTTCTTTCTTTATTATTTAATTTCAATTAACTGGCCAGAAAGTACATCAGTTTCTGTATCAATTTTTTCTAAAACACTATGTAATTTTTTTGTTCTTTGATTTTAATTATTTTAAATCAATTTATTCATATGTATCTTTGAATAATTTTTTTATATTTATATGTTATGGTCTTCATATTAAGGTCACCAATTAAACTTGCATTTTGATGTCTCTGCTTCTGCCCTAGATATCCATCAAGTACTCTCTAACTGATTTAATGTCTTTGTGTTTTTCTTCCATATTTCCTGTAATTCCTTTTATTTGGTAATTTAGTCTTATCTATTTTGCTTTTCATCCTGTTTATTAAGAAATGGTTTTGTTCTTCCTTGTTTTATTATGATAACTTTTCAATATTTCTTTTAATTTCATTGTGATTTTACCTTTGAGATTGTATTTGATTAAACTTGTATTTCTACTATGTCTCTAAATCATTATACATTCTTCCTTGGTTATTTATTCTGCAGACAGGAGTATTCATTCTATAAATGCACTCCATTCTCTTTTCTACTTTGAAAATTTTTGCTATAGTATATTTAGAAATTGTCATGTAAGAGTTCTTTGTTTGTTTTGTTTTGTTTTTAACCTTCTCAATATTTGAGGCTAGCAGCTTGGCCCAGAAATTCTATTTGTACTTTTATAGTTTAGTGGATTCTTATTTTTCTTTTATTATCCTTTATATTCTTTTCTGTTTTTATCTTGGTTATCCTTGGAAAAAGTTGATGAATTTTATAGGTTGTTTCAAAGATGCAGCTTTTGGGTGATTTTCTGTATCATTATCTTGTCTTAAATTTTATGGTTTCTGCTCTAATTTGTATTAATTCTGCTTGCTTTAGGCTTATATTGTTCTACGTTCTCTAGTTTGCTAATGTGGAATGTTAGATCTTTTTCCTAATACACATTTTAATACTATAAATTTTCCTAGAGGCATGCTTTTCCTGCATCCCACATATTTTAACAAATTGTATTTTTATTCTTATTTACTTAAACATATTTTAAATTTCTCTTGAAGTTTCTTATTTGACCCATAGGTAATTTAAACGTATGTTTTGTTTGTTTGTTTGTTTGTTTGTTTGTTTGTTTGTTTCAATATCCAAATATTGGTGGGTATACCTTAGCTATTTTCTGTTATTTATTTCTAATTTAATTCCATTATGGTTTGAGAACATACTTTGAATAGCTCTAGCCTTTTTATAATATGCTTTGTGGCACAGAATATAGTCCATTTTGATAAATGTTCTATGTAAGCTTGAAAATAGATATTCTGCTGCTTTTGGATAGGTACTCTATAAATGTTCATTAGAAACAGTTAAATAATGGTGTTGTTTATTTCAGCTATACTCTTACTAACTTTTTGCTTGCTGGATCTATCCATTACTGGTAGAGGAATGTTGAACTCTCCAAATATAATGGTAGATTTGTCTATAGTACCTTAAAATTCTATCAGATCTGACCTCATATATTTTGACACTCTGATTAGGTGCATACCTGGTAAAGATTGTTGTGCTTTCTTGAAGAACTGATATTTTTATTGTTATGTAATGTCTCTCTTTATCTTTCATAATTTTTCTTGCTCTGAAGTCTACTTTTTTTAAAAATTAATATAGTTACTTCAACTTCTTTTGATAAATGTTAAGTAAGAATATCTTTTTCCATCCCTCTACTTTAAATCTGTCTTTCTCTTTATATTTAAAAAGATTCTTCTGGACAGCATATAGTTGAGTCTTGTTATTTTATTCACTCTGATAGCATCTGTGTATTTAGACCATTCACACTGAAAGTGATTACTGATTTAGTTAGTTTAATATCTATTATATTCGTAACTATTTTCTATTTCTTGTCTTTGTTCTTTATTTTTTCTTCCCTCTTTTTCTGCTTTCATTGATTTTAATTATTTTATAATTCCATTTTCTTTCTTATAGCATACCAATTACACTTCTTTTAAAAATATTTTTAGTATGTGTCCTAGAGATTGCTATATACATTTACAACAAATCTAAGAATATAATCTAAATTATAAATAGCACTACACTACTTAATGGTAGTGCAGGTACTTTATTACAGAGTATTTACAATTACTCCTTCCCATTTCTTATAATACTGCTGTCACTCATTTCAGTTATGCATAAGCTGTAATCATAAAATACATCTTTGCTATTATTATATTGAACAAACTGTTGTCCTCCAAAACAATTAAAATAAAAAACTAAATATTTTCTATTACCTTTATTTATTCCTTTCTAACACTCTTCTTTATGTTGCTGATCTATATCATTTTCCTTTTCTCTGTAGAACTTTTTTTAACACTTTCTGCAAGGCAAGCTTACTAGTGACAAGCTTCCTCAATTTTTGTTTGTCTAAGCAAGTCTTTTTTTTTTCTTCACTTTTGTAGGATAATTTATTGGATACACAACTCTAGACAGAATTAGAAAGGGAAAAGCTAAGAGCAGAATTTTTGTGAACCAGTTTTGTCTTTCCTGAGATCCTGTTAAATATACTCTACCAGGAATAACTCTGTTCCCTAGATATAATTTGTCTCCAACTTGAAAACTACTTAGTGTGAAGCCTTCAGTGTTTTTGTTTGTTTGTTTGTCTTCCCTTAACTTTATAAATATCCCCAGTACCATCTATCCAAGAGTGGAGACAAGCTTAAGAGATAAGCCACAATTTTATACTTCTTTGTTTTTCCTTTCTTTAAGTTTATTTTTCCTTTTATTTTTTTCTCTCTCATTCTCTCCCTGAAATTAACAGCCTGAAATAATTATATTTTGTTTATTTAATTACTGCTAGTTTTTTATCCTGATTTTTAAAAATTTTGTTACTTATTTATTGGAATTGGTAAATTCTATATCCACTATTACAGTGATTTCTACCTGAAAGTTTAAAGAAAAGTTTTAAAATAGAACATTTTAGCTAGTATTTGCAAAAATGTTTAGAATATTTTTTTCAATGTGGGAAGCAAAATAATTTTTTTTAACTCTAAGTAAAAGAGTACCTGTGAGGTGGAATCTAGTGGCAGAATCTTTAACCAGTAGTCAGCAAATATAGGCCTTTTACTGGTTGTGCCACTGACCCTGCCATTATGTGACTTTGAACAGAAGCATCTACATTCTTCAAATCTTCTTTAAGCATCTATTATATTCTTAACATTGTATCACTGAGTATTTATTGATGAGTAAAACAAATTCTTACCCTCAAGGAACTTACACTCCAAAAACATACATGCCTATGAAACAGAAACTAAAATATAGAGTTTTACTGTTTCTTAATCTGCTCAGAGCTCACTTTTCCATATTAAGATGAAAGGCTTACCTAAATGACTAAACGGAATATACCTTTAGCTCTAACATTTTTTGATTCTCAAAAACAAAAATCATAAGCTAACAAGGTATGATGAAAAATGAAAGGTTTTCCATCATGGGAAATTTATCTAAAGAAAACTAGGTTTGCAACTAAAATATTTTTTAAAAAATAGGAAGCCCATCAGCATATTATATGTCCATACTTTCTAAAAATGTAAGGTTCTTAAGGTGCTAAATAGGACAGTGGAAAATCTGATGTTTTGGAGCTCTATACTGTGTAGTTTCTTGGCCAGTTAGATAAAGCAGCTTTTCATTGCTTTGTCCATGTAATAAATCTTTCATTTTAAAATTTACTCACTTTGATACTGTTTAATAATTATCATTTCTGTAATCATCGAGAGAAAATATTATAGTTGATTAATCTGACAGGTACCAAAATGGTGAAAGGTACTTTATTAAAGCTCCTCCTAATTCCAGGACAAAAGAGCACATTACAAATCATCATTTCTGTTCCCAAATTTTCTTGTATTTGAAACGCTGAGCAATAACTTCAAGAGGTGAAGGGGTAGAGAATTTGATTGGGGCTCCCCCTCTTTCCTATGCAAAAGATGCAGTTAGAAAAACAAAGACTATATTAAGAATATTTAACATTCAGCAAGAATAGCAGTAACCTGTTCAAACCTTGTTTCTGATGCATCTTTACCTTCAAATTATTTTCTTATTTCACATACAGTTTATTAAAATGTCACTTAAATATTAAGAAAAATAGCAGATAACAGCACCTTTTTTTATAACCAGAAATTTTCAAGCCTTTTGAAAAGGTATCGCAAAAAGAATTAAGTATTAGCTACATAGGCCTTGCTAGTTCTACTCGTATAAGTTAAACACCATGATGTTTTTCTACAAAAGCTAATAACCGACTTACTCTTTTTTATAAGAAAAATATTGTTTTTGTAGAACAGGAACAAAAATTGTTCACATATACCATTTTTTTTTCACTATAATATTGCTAGCAAAAGACTGGTAATAACTCAGCTGTCAACCAAAAGAGAAATTGTTAACTTATGAAATAGCCATACAATGAAATCTATGCAACTGATTAAAAAGTAAGGTTGAACTCCGTGTGTGTGTGTGTGTGTGTGTGTGTGTGGGCACACACTCAAGGCAAGTTTTCAGTTTGAATTTAAAGAATGTCTAAGACATTTGTTATCATGTGAGCATGGAACATGTTTTATAGCTATCCTAAAGTAAAATAAACAACCCCTCACTATGACCACTGAACTTTGAACCAATATTTAAGTTTTTCATAAGAACGCTTATCTCTTGGACACCAGATAGGACTTTCTTCCAAACTTGTCTTTAGAGCTATCTGGAGCAGCACGGTAACCAGAGAAGTGATGTTCAGAGCTTTATAGAACAGCCTTAAATCTAAGTGAAGTCTCTGAAAATAAAATGAATTTTGATTTAATCCATTCTTGGGGTTCCCAAGTAGGCCCAGCTGACTCTTAACGCCCTGAGACTGGCCCATATTTGCTTCAAATGTCTGCCAAACCACAAGCACCATCATCACTGCTGATATTGATTGGGTTTTTACTCTGTACCAGTTGCTTTATATTTATGAATTAATTTATTTCTCATAGTAACTTCATAAGGTAGATGGTATTACTGTCTTCATTTTAAAGATAAGATTTAGGGAAAGTAGGTGACTTACTCAGGACTTACAATCAATAAGAGAATGAGCCAGACTTTAAATATAGGCAGTCTGACTCTAGGGACTTGCTCTTATTCACTATCCTAAGGCTCACTCTGAGGCTCCATTTCCGCCCAGGGTACTACAAACATTATTTAAAGGCATCGTGGTAAAAAACAACAACAACAACAAAAAAAAACAAACAAAGTATACCTTGGTCCAGGTCCTCATCCCAGCATAGTGTGGTGATGCAGCAAACTGGCACAAGAAGTTGGCTCAGAAATTCCTCTCACATTAGGTAGGATATTATGGTTTACATTGAATGCTTTGTTCTGGGCTACTTCATGCTGTTTTATTGAAGCATCACTAAATGATGCCATAAGGTCACATACTCTGGGCACCTAACAGCAACAAACACACCCACCTGCAAAGGGCTTCCTGATTACTTTTCCTACCCACTAGCCAAATAATTCCTGCTCTACTGGACTTTCTACTAAGACTCATACCTATGCCTGTCTAAAGGTTGTCCATCAACATAGCTCAAAAGATATGCAATTTTTCTTAATTTTTCTAAGTGAAAGTAACAATTTCTTCTGTATTTTCATTGTGACATGTCTCATTCACTATCCACCTCATCTAGGAACTATTTTATTTCTTCCTTACTTCTTTCCTTTAGTCATAAAAGCACATTTTTCATTCTAAATTCGGTCTGTGCTCCATAGAGCCTTGCCTATAGTAGAAATTGAGCAAACATTTTATTTTTAAATATATGAATGAAGAAATGGGGTGTGTTGAGGTACCATAATACAGGGCCATGTCAGCAAGTTTTGAGGAAGAGATTAGAAAAAGGAAAAATTCATTGAGCAGTTGGATAATTTGTCATTGAGAACATGATGCTTCTTCTTGAGCAGCATCACCAAATGCATAAGCGCCTCCTCTAACAGATCTTTGTGGAGATCCAGCTATCACATTCCATTCTGATGGTGGTTATGGAGACATGACTAAAAAGACAAAAATAAAATAAATCAGCATGGAGTATTTAGAATAAAATAGCTGTCTTCACATGTAGATGTGTTTGGGGAGTTGCACAAGGAAATTAGCACTGAGAAATGAGATTCCTCCTTCACTTTCTATTTCCATAGACAGTTGCTAGGCTTTCTTTCTGATCAAAGGCATAGGTAAATCTTACATAGATAGAGCATATGGTGGAATAATTTGTCTAATTCTGATTTAAGAGGCTCCACAATACCTTTCCATTGCCTTGAATCTCTTCACAGTTGTAGGAGGTGCATATTGCGTATTTATTATTTAGGATGTCAGCCTCTCAGTGTTCATTTGTCTCTTTCCAGTGCCTGAATCTCAGCCTCCTTTTTCTGAACTCTTGAACACTATGATAGATAACAGCACCTTTGGTGCTGGCATCATGTAAAGGTATGTATAAATCAGAGTATAAATGTGTATATTTATAATAAAGGATATTCTTTTCTAACTCCTATCCAGAGTATATGCTTTCTGAGATTCAGGTACCATAAAGTCACTTTTTTTATTTTTATTTTTTTTATTAAAGACTGCTTAGTGGCTTTCAAATCAGAGCAAATGAAAGTGAAGATGAGTGATATGTATGAATGTCATCGCAGTGTTGGGAAAGTTGATTACATTTCTACTGCCCTGAGAGAACATTTCTCTAGTGACTTCCCTGGATTCACTTCTACTTACACAATGCTAGTCTCACAATGACAAACTTATCTCTGCTTTTCTTGGCTGACCAGTGCTTTCCAGCTGATACATTCTTTCAATACGTGGTACTGACACTGTTTCTATATCCCAGTTCCCATGGACCTGGAAGATATTTTGTGTGGGGAGATGTCCACATAGACTACTTTAAATAATCTGTCATAGACAAGAACACTGGCTCCTGCATACTATGAAATTCACTCATCATGGAATGCCCAATTGCTTTCTCCTCCTTTGCTTTTTTGAGTAACAGTATCACTGATACACAATGTCTTTAATTTTTTATTCTGAATTTCATATCCTTTTCTTCCTTCATATGATTTATTAGTCTTTGTTTGCTAAGAAGCATTTTTTCCTTCTTCAGAGAGCTCTTAGACTATCCTTTCTTAAGCTTTCCCAATTAACTATAAGATAGCATTTTTTTTATTGTCTAAGCAACCAATTCCCATATTGAAAATATATCTCTCAAGTCTGATATATATGTAAAAATTTTCTATTTTAGTTTGTGCCCTTGCTGGGATGTCCATGTTTTTATATATAAAGTTTTACAAATATATAAAGTTTTACATAAAATTCTTAATGCCATGTCAGCTAGATTCTCTGTGTTGGTTCACTCGAATGCCCTTATACCTTTTCTTTTTGGGGGAAGATTAGAAAACTAAAAGTTAACTTTCCAGAGTTCTCTGATGCTAAGATTCTTGATTGATGTATTCATAATAAATTTGGAAGGTAGGAGTGAGCAGAGTTTATATTCCTGAAAGTGTAGAATGGTACTGCTAGAAAGTTCATAGAAAAAAGAGGTTTCTCCAACAGCTGGCCAGTGTCCGTTATGTGGACTCTTAGACATTAAAAGGCAGTGGTGGCAGAAGAGCCAGTTTTAGCTTATTTCCCACAAAGCTCCAGTGTGGTGGCCTGTTTTGAGTTGCTTTGCCTAATTCCAAAAGAGTAAACCCAAACTTTTTCCTTAGGCCATCTACAAAAGTGCAAATATCTAACTTACTGTATTGAATGTCTTTTTTGCTTAAAATACCCAGAATCATATCTGATTCCTGCACTAGACTCTGACTGATACAGTCCCCCCCACACACACTTATGTAGAAATGGTGATGCCCAGGGACTTACAAACCAATCGCTCCTGTAAGGCCTCCACCAATCTTGGCAATATCAGCTCTCACCACCCTTGCCTGCCAGTGTATTCTCATTACACCATTCAGAATCTATATCACTCTTCCATATTTCTGTGCTTTGGACATGCCACTTACTCCTAATCATATCTCACCCCCCTCTTCTCACCTTCTCCTTGACCCCCTTGCTAGTACCCCAAGGTTAAATGTCTTCTTTAACTTCCTTAAGCCATTAGAGCAAAGTTAACTGCATTCTTCTAATGCATCTAGTATACAGTTCCATCATTGAACTTATCACACCACACTTCAGGTCTGCATTTAGATTTCTATCTCCTCTTCCAGATTGTTAGCTCCTTGAGCTCAGGTCTCTTGTATACCATTTGTTCTCAGACATCTAAAAAATTAATAACAATTAATAAAATTTTGTACAAGTAAAAGGAAATAATTTATGGCAGCTCATTGACTTTGAATAAAAATTCAAAGTCATTAAATAATAATTCCTGTCTCTTGTATACTTGAAACACTTTGCAAAGGCATGTAAATAATAGTTACCTACTGGATGGCAGTGTTGTCCAGTGTTCCATGTTCACAAACAGTATTTACATGTTTTATGATTGTTTTCATGCTGATTTACCTTACTCCAAGCATGTACATTTGAATATGGTCTGATTTATAACATAAATTCTCAGAGGAGAGAAATTTAATCTATTTACCTTGTTTGATAAAGATACTGTGCAGGAGTCCTTTAAAAATGTAATTGGAAGATCATTTAAATACTCATGCCAAGTGGGACATTCTCATCAGGGTCTTTTCCATTCTGTACTTAAACAGAGAAGTTTTTATATTTGTTGCTTCATGCGTATGAAGAACAGGCAGTTGAAACTGTCTGACACTGTAAAGGGTAAAATTATTGCTATTATACTGCTTCTGAAAATGCGTATTCATTTTTATTGAAATTAATATTTGAATGTGGCATAGGATTTGTATTAAAGGACTTCTATTAATAATAAAATGTGCAGCAAAATTTCTATATAAAATTTTACTTTCTACTAACTTTCTCATTCTATCTAATCATTTTTTCTTAAAACACCAAATATATATTAATGGGAATGACAAAACTAGGACTGTATAAAGTTTATTTGTCTCTGCTTAATAGAATTTGAGAGACAGTATGTACTTTACATTTAAAAAATGAACTTCTTGACGATTTCTTTATTAGGAAACATGTTATTCAGAAGAAACATTAAAGCAATTTTTAAACTGAAAATTATAAACACCGTTTTATACTTTTACAGTTTTTTTTAATATCATAGCCAAAGTCAAAAGTTAGTAATGAATGCAAAATATTTATTAGAAATGAAAGTATAAAATAGGGCCATAAGAGAATACTGACAGATTTTATATCATTTTCATAACCATTGCTAAGCTCCCTAAAGAAATATGTATTCCTCCAAGGAAAAAAACATACACCAAATGTGTTTTTGTAAATGTGTTGTTTTCAGATAAAGTGAATTCCAAGCTCCTTTTATGACTAGAATTTTTGCATCTTTCGGAATAAAAATAGAAAATTTCCCAATTATTGGACAATATGAACAATGTTAGCATCTTTATGCGTAAGAAATTTGGGTTCATTTATGTTGGTTAAATATCTATTAACTGTAGACTCTATTTTAGAAAAAAAGTTATAGACTATGGTTTTAATATTAAATAAATTGAGAATACTCTTTAAAAATATATTTATTAGTATTTAAATATTTAAGTGATTCATCATTGTTGTAGCCACTCTGAAGGAATAAAATGAACACGCACACAAAATGTAGTTTGGATGTCAAGACAGATGACTCCACATGTATACCAAGAGAGAAAAAAAAGTTTATTTCTCATATAATGACTTGGGAAGAAGAGAGAGAATACCCCAACTAGATCTGAAAATGGCTTAAAAAAGAAAGAAAGCCTGGCCTGGGGTATGTACAATGGTTAGAGGGCAAGGTGAGGGTTGTTCCATGTGGTGTGAACTCCCTGTTGATACCAAAGGAGAGAAGATCCAGACATCTCTAACAGCTTTGCTTAGATGTGGGAAACAAGGAGAGGAGGGTGAGGGTAGGCTTAAAAGCTATCAGCAGCCAGATATGAAAAATCAAGTCAGAATCTTTAATATACCATGTCTGGATTTTCTCTATTTAATACTCAATTTCCTTGGGAAGTTAATGATGATTTGTGTCATACAATCTGACCAACACAGCAGAATGAACAAGAGCCTTGGATATAGATGTGCTGAGCTCACATTATAACGTTGTTGCTTGTTTGTTTTCTTTTCACAGGACTATATGGGGAATGAATGAGAATTAAAAAAGAACAAAATATCTGGTGCACAATAGATGGTTATTAACAGTAACTCATATTTTGCTTGAGGTTTTCTTTGAATCCTTTCATGTGTGTTGAAAATAGGGTACATGAACTACAGAGCAAATAAAAATAAAATTTAACTGTTGCAAAGATAAAGCTGGACACTGGTTAAGTTGATAAGGACAGATTTTAATCAATATTAACTATTATAATAAGGAAGAATTCAATCTGAACTGAACTCAACTTTAATTTCTACAGTGATCAACTGGGAGTTAAAAAAAAAAATGAGGCCCTAAGGAAGGGGATGATCAGGACCTTGAGAAGAGTTAGGCAAGTGAAAAATCACAAAAAGTGGGGAGGGAGCTTAGTCCAGGTGAAACCCATCTGCGTTTGCTAAACCCATTTGAGTTGGCTCTTGTGAAATTAGCCTCATCTCCATTGAAGACTGGGAGGCAGGAGTCCTGTCTTCAGGTGTTGGCTGAAAAGTAAATTCTTTAGGCAGCTTTAACTTTCCTCAGGTAGGCACTTTTAAGGAGGGATTATGGTCATCTTAAGGATACAGCCTTGAGCTCTTAGAAGCTATGTTAGTGTTTTGTTCAAATTGTTATAGGACAAGTTTGAGGGCTAGTCAAGAAAGAGGGTTTAGAAGAGTGTGGCTAGAATTTGATAAAAGCTAGTACAATAATAATGCTACAAAACAAATCACCCATAACTTAGTGGCCTAAAACATCAATAAGTATTCTCTCACATATGAGTAGGTTATCTGGGAATTAACTGATTTTCAATGAGCTCATCTGGGCTGGCTCCAATCTTCAGGTTGCATCTAGTTATGCTCCATTTATCTTTTTCTCTACTGAGTCCAGCAGGTTACTCAAGACTAGAAGAACAATAGGGACTGTCTATAGCATGTAACATGCAATTTCTCCTTATACTGATCAGCAGAAGCAGCACACTGTAACCAAATTCCATCTACTGACATTTACCAAAGCAAATCACATGGTCAAGCCCAGTCTCATTAGGGCAAGCAAATATATACTCTCTGTCTATAGTCAAATGGTGAAAGGTGTATATTCAAAAGTGGCAAAGAATTCAGGAGAGTGGTGAGCATAACAATTCACTTATTACAAACATACAAATGTAGGAAATGATATATACAAACTTCAAACTGAGGAGGGGCACAACAAGATTGAAAATTACATGAGATCTTCTGAGTGCCTGTGTGCAAGTATGTGTGTTTGCTTGGCATGTATTAGCTTTTCTGCTATTTTCCTTGTGTTCTAGCCAAGTCTGTGTTCTCATTTTGATCCAAAAGTCCTGTCTTCTCTAGTAACTGTGTATGTATGCAGTCTAAGGCACTTAAACATTTTGATGTTCATCATATGTCCAACCTAAGTCACACAGTTGTAGTGAGACTAAAAAGAAAACAGGAGAAAAAAACTGGAAAACATGAAACTAATGTCTTGTTATTATTACTGCTCTTTGGCTATTAAGTCCAGATTATAAATTGCTCCCCAGGTAGCATGATGATGCCCCTCCCAGAGCAATAGAGATCATTTCCTGAGGAGAGTCACATGAAGGTTTATATTAGCTTGTATTGGACAAAAATAAGTTAATTCTCCCATCTTCATAATGGCAAGAAGTAACACTAGAAAATGTTCTGTACATCAGGTAATTTTTCAGCAACTGAAAAGGACAAAGAGAGAGAAAGAAATGTAGAGAAAATTAAAAAAAAAACATTTTTTTCTATAGTTCCCATTTTCAACACATATTTAGAGCTGAATTTTAAAAATAAATTTGCTGAGTGCTATTTGAAAAACTAATTATAGCTCCAAACACAATGGAATGAAGCAAAAAGCATAATAAATATAGGTAAAGTTCACTCGAATTCTCTACCTTGCATAGAGCAGATGAAATCTTTTCCTCAGTATGTTCACCCTCCTTCCATTATTCAAGCCATATCAAAAAAAAAATCATAATCTGCTTTTATGAGTCTATGGATCTTTTTGGCAACTGAAAGCAAATGTTTAAATCTCTATATGAGAATGTGAAATAACTGCCTTGTTTTGTCATCTAGTCATGACAAGTCTTTACATTAAAACAAAAATACGACCAATCATTTGCCAGGATTTTTTTACTAGAAGAAAAAATAAATAAAAAACAAAACAACTACAACAACAACAAAAACCCCACCTTTCTTAGTTTTACACAGAGAAATATGTGAAGAAACTTATTTACTCCAATAGATTTTTTTAAACTACAAAAGAGCCAAAGAGATGCTTCTAGAGATCATAAACTCTATAAGGGCATTTACTATTTCCATAAATCTCATTTACTCCAAAATAAAAGAAAAGCACCCATTCATAGACTTTAAATTAAAATTTTACTTTCTGTAGAGCCAACATTCTGTTCTGTTTATTACCATTTTTCTTTCTATCTTTCTCAGTGGAATGACTAAGTAAAGGATAATGATTTCAGAATTTCTAGGCAGCTTCTAGGAATAGATTGGTCACTGGTAGAACTAAAAGTGCTTAAATTTGAAATTCACAGATGCTATTTTTGGAGTAGCTTTTTAAATTCTCTTTTCATTCTCAAACTTAAATGCTTTCAACAAGTACCATAGCATATGTTCAAGATTGGCTTGAAACATTTTCCCAGATTATAGTTTGGTGATTTGCATTCTTGAACAAACACATCCTAAACAAATATAATAGCAAATGTAATGCCTACAGTGTGTGAAGCATGACAGTCCTCCCTTATTACACCTCAAACTTTTTGCCTGTCTGACAGTCAATATTAAGACCAATCATTTTAAGTATATAGTACAGTTCTTCTCCAGGGCCAAATAAATCTCTGGGGAAATGTAGAGTTAATAACATTTCTAGTTCTCATTTGCAGAGAATAAAATACTTGAGCTTCTAGAACTATATCTTAGATCTCAGAAAGTTGTCTCATTTCTAATTCTTGTAAATTCCATGTCATTTGCCATGTGGGTTTTTCAGATGACAGGCTCTGCAGGAATAACAGAAATGTCATAAGGCTTCAAGAACTAAGTTTTGCCTTGAGGCTTTATTTCTTTCCTTCCGTCCCTCCTACCTTCCTTCCTTCCTTCCTTCCTTCCTTCCTTCCTTCCTTCCTTCCTTCCTTCCTTCCTTCCCTCTCTCCCCACTTTTCTTTATTTTTTTTCTTTTCCTCCCAAATTTAATTATAAGATCTATTTACCAGACAACAGATTTTTTTATATTCCTCAGTAAATTTATATTTTGCTTATACAGAGATTTCAAATTTGTTATCATAGAATAAGTGAGCATGAAAGAAAGAAACTTGAGTTCATCTAAATCATTTTCCAGTTCAATATTACATGATTATATTGAGTCTGTTCATATTGCCTTTTCTGTGTCTCATCTTACTACTGCTTGTTTGCTGGTTTAATTCTCACAAATTAAATCTACATTTATTGTGGATTTCACTAGTCAAGAGTTCCAATATTATAATGACGCTTTAAAATATAAAAATAGTAGATTGACTATCTTTTTTATTGTGATAAAAAAACACATAACAAAATTTGCCATCTTTATCATTTTTAAGTCTACATAGTTCAGCAGTGTTAAGTGTATTTGCATTGTCATGAAACAGATTGCAATTGTATTTCACATCTTGCAAATGTGAAACTCTATACTCATTAGCAAATTCTTTTTTCCTTCTCCACATATCCTCTTGTAACCACCATTCTATTTTCTGTTTCTGAAAATTTGACAACTTTAGATACCTCATAAAGTGGAATTATACAGTATTTGTCTTTTTGTGACTGTCTTATTTCATTTAATGCAATGTCCTCAAGGTTTAGCCATGTTGTAGCATATATCAGAATTTTCTTCCTTTTTAAGGCTGAACAATATTCCATTGTATGCATATACATTTTGTTTATTAATTCTTCTATTGATGGGCATTTGAATTACTTCCACTTCTTTTCAGGTATGAATAACACTGCCATGAACATGGGTGTCCCTAGACTTACCATCTCTTACAAAGAACAGAACTGTGTGATAGGAACTTCAAAATATTGAGTCATCTGAATTAAATCTAAGGGATATCTTCTGAGTTTCTGCAATATACACCTTGGAAGTATTTTGTATTAAGTACCCTGCCCCACTACTTATAACAGGGAATAACAGTTATGATTAGATTAAAATTTTACAAATTAAAAATTAAAAGCTAATCTTCACTGTCTGGACTCATTCCACTCAAAGGAGGGTCTGTTTGTTGTCAGTGGCTTCCTGAAAACAACTGTTGATTGGTCCTCACGCTTTTTTAGATCACAGAATTGTCAAGAGTCATTTTTGGAGTCTAATTCTTTGTTCTGGTTCCTGAATCATCAGTAAAGGCTCTTCTTCCAATAATATCTGTGACTGGTAACTAAACGTAAGGAGTTCACAACAGAATGACAAAGTATTGATCTAAATATTATCAAAGTGATGCTCACACCTGCTTTGCCAATATTATGGTAAGTTCATATAGTGATTACACTACTTGCCACACTATGTTACAGTGAGTGAGCTGCTTTCTTGTTGGTTTCTCCTTTAGACCAATGAACTTCTTCAGAACATTCTATGTTCCCAAGCATAAAGCATAAAGATTCTATGCTTTACATAGCTGTGTATCCCACATGTAATGCCACTACTATTTGCCCATAAGTTATACTAATAACTACAAGAGACAAAATGTGAAATAAATTACAAAATCACTGAAGTTTTTAAAAGGTAAGGGCCTGTACCATATTTATTTATAGGTAGCAAGTCACTTATGAGGAGGGTCTGATACACAATCTAGTCAGAAAATAGCAACAAATTCCACTGTAAATGAATTTGTCATTTTAAGACCAAGGAAGCAAATTCTTGACACTGATGAAGTAAAAAGTATGCACCATTAGCAAAAACAAACGTCCCTTGGGCTCCTCAAATATTATTTGACCCAACATGTATACCTAATTACAACAAAGCATATAGCTTGCAAGGGAGACTAGATCTCATAAAAAATATTATCAGAAAGCATGTCTTTTGATGTCTCATGATTCACTTTTTGTATCTACTGAACTGTAAATCATATAAATTAACTTATTAATTGAGAATTTTCATTGGTATACATTTTTAATAGAAACAATAGCTATTTCCTTGACTCTGCCTTTGGTAATCATCCAGAACTATTAGAATTTCATTTATTCACCCAGAGCAGCACCACCAGGGAGCCACACCATCTAACAGGAGAAAATTCTGTTTTTACTGGGAATGTTACCACTACTGTATCATAAATCAAGAAGCTCTAATGGGTTGGGGGAAGAAAATCTGCGGTAAGGAGACATAATTAAACGACTTTTTGAAGGCAGTGTGTGAAGGTAACTAAATCCATTTATCTCTCCCATGAACTTCACTCTTATGTGTATTTGCTAAGGCTGCATCCGAAAACCAATTACAGATGTAGCTCCTACAGTTGGCTTGCTATCACTGGGAGCAGCTAATGTCCTGTAAACACTCCTCTGTTATCTCATTAATTGAGGAAACACAATTCAGAAGGGAAGTGTGTTTACTTTCAAGGTAATTAAAAGAAATATCTAAAAGACTGGGGACTCCATATCAACCTGCCTGCCTTTCAGAAAAGTGAATGACCTCTAATTTCCATTTAACACTCAGCTAGATAAATTCTCACCAGGAAGCTTTGAAGGAATGGAGTTAAATATGCTAGATACAAGGTTTGTTCTGTAAGATTTATAATTTAAGGGAAGATTGTAAAAGAACTACACATATCCTTAGACAAAGGAACTTCAAACTAGTAACCAAGATACATACAAGCATCTAGCAACTGTTTTTGAAGGTAGAAATGGAGACTAAAACTAGATAGGAGGAAAGGATCTAATTGTCACCTATATTATAGTTAGCTGGAAAAGGCTTTGTGACCAGGTGCATTTTCAAGAGTTTTTTGCATGATGAAGGTATTTAAATTGGTAGCTTCAATGCAATATCAGCAGTCCCCCACCTTTTTGGCACGAGGAAGGGGTGCCAAAATATATTCTCATATATTATAATTATAATATATTATAATTCCTGGTGATCTGAGGTGGAGCTGAAGCGGTGATATTAGCACTGGGGAGCAACTGCAAATACAAATGAAACTTCCCTTGCTGATAGGCCACTCTTCTCTCGCTGTGTGGTCCAGTTCCTAACAGGCCACAGACTGGTACCAGTCCGCAGCTTGGGGGTTGGAGATCCATGCAATAAATCATTTATTTTAGAAAAATCTGAAGATACTAAAATTTTAGACTGTATGCAGAGAGATTCTTAGTAAACAAAGATTCAAAAACACGACCAAATTTTCTCTAAGAATAAATTATTCCTTGATGCACTGTAATAATAATTTGCTTGAGTGGTCTCAAATAGTGAATAAGTTTCACACAGTATCTGTGTGTGAAAAAAAATCAGATTATTTATATATCAAAGTACTCCCGGCATAAATTACCAACAGTCAAAATATAGTATCTCATCACAGCTTAATTTAACAGTCTTTTTAGGGTCTGCATTAGAATCCCCACTGTCTCCACATAAAGGACCTTCCAGGTCAATTTAAAGTCCCAGTTCCATTAAAAACTCTTTAAATGTCCAGGTCAATTTTAATATTCTCAAATCATTTTAACAAATTATTTACAAAAGCAAAGAATGTGTTTACCTGCTCCTACTTCTCATACAACACATACAAGAAAGATGTCTATAGAAGCAATAAAATATGGAGAATTTGTAAATGAATAATTTTGGGTGGATATTCAACCTATGTTTAACTCTAATAGAGAATATCTTTAATATTTTCTTCAAATACTCAAAAAGAATTTCAAGTGTCATTCATAGGCAATCAAAGTCCAAGTAACCAGCAAGAATTTAAACACAAAGTCGTGAAAACAGTCATAAAAATGGTTAAGTAACATTCCTATAAATTTGGTAAATGAATATTGTCAAGAATAAATCTTGGCAGTAGCCCCTTTGCTAGCATAACTCAATCTAGCTAGTGAGATTATGTTTTAGAATGTCATGACTTCACTGAACAGTAACAAGAACCACTTGGATAATTCTTTTCTATGATACAATAACTTTAGTCAACTCAGGGGGTTATGTAAAAATTAAGAAGGCAGTGGTATGTGATCTGCTTAATTTTCTCCATGATTTAGTCTTTCTTTCTTGGCTCCTTTGCCTTCTCTCAGGAAAATTTCATAAAGAATAAATATTGGATTCTTTTCAATTAAGACAGATTTTAGACCCACTTAGTAGAAAATATCTCAACAAATCATGAACTGTATATTTGTATTTTTATAACTACTATTTCTAGCTACATGAGAAAAAAAATAATTTAGAGAGAAATCAAATACTTAACTGTGGAAAAAGGCAGGGATCTAGCTGGGTTTTTGGAATAAAACCTTACTCTTTGATTTACTCTTCTATTGTGAATACTTTGGTCTATCTCAGATTCCCTTTCTAAAATATAAATTTTCCTTAGATTGGGGTATATTTGATTACCAAAAAACAATTTTAGTCTGCATAGTATTTTTATAAAGAAGGCCTTACTCATTTCACAGTTTCAAACAGGATATCCTAAACTTCAAATGACTACTGAGATTTAAACCCTATCTTATGACTCCCAAAACTTTATTTTTACCACTACACCCAACTTATTGCCTTAATAGAAATTATTTAAGGAAAGGGGAATCTAAATGGAGAGATTGACATCCTGGATTTGAACTTTTTACTATCCACATCTCTCATCAAAGCAAAAACTATAGCCCTATTCAATTCAATTAAAATTTACAAGGCATATACTATGCTCAGAGCAGTGTTCTCAGTGCTCAAAGTTACAGACAGATGAGAAGATTCAGTTTCTGACATCGAATAATTTGTATCAGTATGAAAAAAGAAAATATGATCAACCAATCTTTGATGATTCAATATTTAAGGTAAACACTATATTTTGTCATATATGTGTGTGTGTTCATGAAAAACAAGAGAGTATTGTTCTTGGACTACCTGGCCCTTATGAGATGTGTTGAAAGAATTCCCTGAAGCACCAGAAGAAATAAGACAGAACAAGAAAATAACCTAAGGGAAAAAGTGAAAGAGATAGTTTGGAAAGACATACATGCCCTAGGGAAAAAGAAGAGTACAGAAGGAACTGGTTCAGAAGGAAAAAAGAGAAAGATGGCAACCTAGAGGCAGTAGGAAGAGTTTGCACATGTGAGTAAGAAAAAAATTTTCTAGTCTGTAGTACTCTTCAAAATATACAGAAAATGACCATCAAATTTTAAATCTACCCTTACTCTTGTTTCTTTTTAATGGTTTTTACATACAACTTTTCTCATTTAAAAATTTATCTTGGTAACATTTACCACTTGCTAACTTTATTTTCTTATCTTCATTGAATTTTAAGAAAAATTGGAGCCCACTGATATTTAATAAAATTACATGAGATCACATTTGCAGCATCATACTGTCTTTAAAATGTTGTTTATAGAGCTTGGAGGGCGTCCTCTTACAAACATAAAATGTAGAATGTCTTAGTTTATTCAGGCTACTATAACAGATTACGACAGATTGGATAACATAAATTTATTTCTCACAATTCTGAAGGCTAGATGTCTGAGATCAGGATGCCAGCATGGTTGAGTAAGAGATCTCTCCTGGGTCGCACACTTCCCTCTGTGTCCTCACGTATCTGAAAGAGTGAGCTAGCCCTCTGGGGCCTCTCTTAAAAGGGCACTAATCTAATTTATGAGAATTCTGCCCTCATGACCTAATTACCTCCCAAAGGTCATATTTCCTAATACCATCACCTTGGATATTAGATTTTCAATATACGAATGTTAGAGAAAGATAAACAGGCAAATCATAACATAGAAGAACTCACAAAAGATTATTCAATTCGTAGATGATTTTCCATGCTTTAAAATAACTCATATAACTTTATAAAAAATAAAAAAATAAGGGACACACACACACCAAAAAAAAGAATAGGAAATTTGTGGTTGAGAAGAGAAAATAAGAAATGAGCTACTTGAAAATATTAAGGATTCTAACTAAATTCTTTCAGTTCAACACAGAATTTATTAATGATATACTAGCTCAACAAGGTACCTTTTTGAGTACTAAGTGACAACCATCTTTCACTGTTTTGTGATTTTTATTAAGTCTTCTCAAAATCTATATAATTTGAAAAATGTTATTCTCATATGACAGCTGAAGAAATGAGTCTCTGAGAGGCACGTATTTAGTAATTAGAAGTGTCAAGCTTTGAATCCAGCATTGTCTGATTCCTGTCTCTGAATTTTTATATTCTCATTGTTTCTAACTCAAAGGTCTACTGGACTCAGAAAGTGTGAGGGCAAGCTAGAGTTGAGAATACTCAAGTTGGGAGGAAGTGGGGCTTAACAGTGTTTTACCAACCTAATAATAGTATAAAAAATTTTAAACATTAAGTATGTCCCCAAGAAAAGGACAGTAGGGGACAGATTTGCCCTGAATTTTACCAGCTTGCGACTGTATTATAACATACTATTTTATTCTTTTAATTGCTCTAACATAGGCATGGCCTTGAAGTAATTTTCACTTAGATCTCAAATTTGTTTCTCAAATAAAAGTATGTGTTTACCTTCTCTTTATAATAAAAAGTAAATGCCTTTATCCTTAGCAGAAAAGCGGCTTTACAAATGGGCAAATATACTAATAGTGTTCAGATTATTTATCCCACTAACATCCTTTTTAATACATTATAAGAAATAGTGGCTGCATTTGAGTTTGGCAGAATGCCACAAGGAAACACAATATGAAATGCCTGAAGTTTAAAATTTCTACATGGAACTGTCACTATAACTACCACACAGTATTAAAAATCATGACAGACGCGTACCAGATGCGTAAATTTGAAACCTTATATGTGTGCTGCTATTATCATTGCCCTGGGATATTCTGTGGATTTCAGATAGAGAATAAAGAATTGTTCCTGCATTAGAAATTCACAAATGTTAGTTCAAAGGCAGGGGAAAAAGAGACGTGGATGAGAAGACAAATGTGTGATAAGAAAGTATATAATGTATATAGACTCTCTGTACATCAAATCAGCTTTGGAGAACAGTTGTTCTTTATGTAAAACATACCTCTTAAAGTAAAACTTAGACTTTATTTACACACTTGGCAAGATTATTAAATTTCCATATAATATCTAATTTGATGAACACTGAATTAGTCAGAAATGTACACTTGAATCAGATATGCTCTTTAGTTCAGATCTTCCACCTAGAATCAAATATAATTTCTGTTGACTAAAGCAAGGTAATACAGAAATATGACAATAAACAAACATTCCACACAAATACTATTTTAATTACATGATTAAGACAATAAGATTTGTCTGCCAACAATAGTCTCAGAATAAAAAGAGAAAGCACATTGAGAAAAATATGCTACGTTCTTTATTATTGTGATCACTAAGACATTTCTTCCTTGAGTTTTTTAAAAATTTTCTTTTTTTAATAATAAAGAATCATATAAAGGTTTAATATCCAAAAAAATATAAGGAATCCATACAACTCAAAGCAAAAAGATGAACAATTCCATTAAAAAATAGGCAGAGGACTTGAATAGATGTTTCTCAAAAGAAGACACAAATGGCTAACAAATACATAGAAAGGTGCTTAACCTCACTCGTCATCAGGGACATGCAAATCAAAACCACAATGAGACATCACCTCACACTTGTCAGAATAGCTATTGTCAGAAAGATAAGACATTAGAAGGACTGGCGGAGGATGTGAAAAAATAAAGAATTCTGGTATACTGTTACTGGGAATAAATTGATGCAGTCAATATGAAACAATATGAAATTCCCCCCCTCCCCCCAAAAATAGAACTACCATGTGATCCAATAATCACACTTCTGGATATATATCCAAAGGAAATGCTATCATCATCTTGAAAGGATATTCACACCCTCATATGCATTGTAGTATTATTCAGCATAACTAAGACATGAAAATAATTTGAATGTCCATGAATAAATGACTAGATAAAGAAATTGTGATATATATACATATATACATTTATACACTTATATGCATGTGTGTATTATATATACATACATATATATATATACATATATATGGTGTGTGTATGTATGTATGTGTGTGTGTGTGTATGAATATTTTGGCACCAAAAAAAAAAGAAAAGAAATCCTGTCATTAGTGACAACATGGATGGACCCTTAAAGACATTATGTAAATGTATTTATGTATATAGTAACTATATTACATAATAATTAGTTTTATATATTTTATATATTAACTACCTATAAAATTTCTTAGAGTAAAAATATATATAACTGCAAAATTATAAGTAACCGCAGTTACTTACAGTATATTGGAAAAATTATTTATGTATAAGATAAAATAAATTACATTTGTGTTTATGTTATCATTCATTTCATATATAAATTACATTACTGATTGTCAGTTTTCACATCATTATCAGCAGAGGAGCTGTATAAAACAGTGGATCTCACTGCGTACATGATGAAACCCTCAGAGGCATATGAAAACTAGCCAAGGGTTAAGACTACTATTTCAGATAAACTTTGTCCCACACACTTAGTTTACAAATGGGAAAGTAATGTCAAGAGAGGTTGATTTTATTTGTTCATCTTCATACAACTGGCTAAGGGCATAGTCAGATTTTAATTCAGGTCATTGACTTTAAAGTTGACATGTTTAATAGTATATAAATTTTGTTGTGCATGTGTGTATGTGTTGACTATAGAGAAAATAAGAATGCTACTCAAGAATTATTAAAAACTAAAGAACAAAAGAAGAAACATTTTAAACTTGGGGGATCTACTTAGCAATCCAGTCATAAACTGGGTGCCCACAGAGGGGTTATCACTATTTGAATGACAGGCAAGTTACAGACTCAAACCCAAAACTAATATAAGGGTAAATGAATATGGACTTTTCCAGATTTTTTTTTTGGGGGGGTGGGAGGTGTTGCATCTGGCTTTTTATACATTCTGTTTTTTATTCATTACTGTTTTTTTTAATAAAGTAATTTTGAACTTACATAGCAAAATAACTTTCTGTATTGTTTCTTTTTTCTGATATCATATTTATAATTTTGCAAAGTAGAAGAATATTACCAATAAACAATTTTACCAAATTACCTTTGATAATAGTTAGGGTTAAAAAAATAGTTTCAACATGTAAATGATTTTACTGTACTTGATCATTGTTTCTGACTGGATATCTCATTTCCATCTCTAACAGAAGAAATTTTGGAAGTCCATTTCAGCTAATTTATAATCATTTAAAACTCTTAGATGAGTATGTTTTTCCTATATCATATTTTGGGCAAAATATCACCTCAAAAATTTACCCTGATTTTTCAGGAAAGTCAAAATATTCTTTATAATTTAGGTTAAATATGCCTTACAGTTTAAAATTTAAATTTAATGTCACTCAAGTGACATTCACAGTTCATAATAATAGATAACAAAATTTCAAACATTCACAATCACTTGTCTTATGTATAATATTTGTAACAATTGTCTTAGCAAGATTAATTTTATAATGCAAGAGGCAAACTTCCAGAATAAAGAAAAATACCTTTAAGTTCTTTTTGAAGGCAGGATCATACTATCTTTATCTCTTACGCACTTAGCACCGTGCCATGTACAAATAAAATGTCAACAAATGTGAATCAAGTTGAATAAAATAAAAAAAAAGATTCAAAACCAAAATGATCTCAGCTCTCCTGAAGAATTCATATTTGTTCAAAATGTCTTTCAGTTTATATCCCATATCGCTATAGTTTAATGAATATTTTTCTAATATTTATGTTAGAAATGTATATCTACTTATTAGCTTATTAGATTATTTAAAATAAAAAATAAAAACAAATGATTTTATGAAAATGAAAATGAAGTTTTGTTTTTAATACAGAAACAATTTCAGAATTTTATTCCATTATTGTTTATTGACTCCAAAAATATTTTGTGCTAATGAAAAGTTTCAGAACCTAAAATGTTCCAGGAAAATAAATTAGATGTAATCACCAATTGATAACAAGTCCCTAATTGTGACCTACTGCTATGAGAAGACACATGTATACTGCTGTCCAGTAGTAAGAGACAGGAGGCTTGGTGAAATTCTGATTTAATTTACATCTTCCTTTAACTGCTGCTCTTGTGAAAATCTTGTGAAATAATAGCAATCAAGTGGCCACCATGAACAACATATATTTATTTAAATGGATTGTGAATTGTTTCTATAACTAAAGATTAGTGATTTATAAAAATACAAAATAAGTATAGAAGAGAATAAAAATAAAATTATACAAAAAGTTTTTCTTTAGTTTATTAGTGAAATAAAATAACATTTTATCAAATACAATGAACTGTTAACATTTAAATTCTAGAAAGGATTAAGAGATTTTATATAATTGTATTAAATTATCATTCTTTACTAATTATGTAGTTTAATTCTGCAATCAACATTTTCAATGATAATGAACATCTTAAAACTTGACTCTAGAAATGTTCATAAAAAATGCTTTGAATATCCAATTATACAAATATGATATATACCCTAGATTATATTTATCTCTTAATTTTCCTTTATTGTTTCATTAGATGCACTGCAATATTTAGTATTACTTTTGGATATATTTTCAAGTTTCAAATTTACAGATATAGGTGTATACTGATTTTCAGATAATAATGAATATTTAATTCCCAGATATTTAGATGCATTATAATATCATGCAATTTACATTGTAATAGGACAACAAAATGCAATTAAATTGAAAATAAGATAAGTGCCTAGCTCTATGCCAAACAAATCATAATTCTTTAACTGCTTAGAAAGATGAGAATTTTAAATGCAATATCATTAAAAAGTTTCTATAGGAGTACTATAAATACCTAAAAACAATTTATTTCACTATATAAATAAGAATGACTACATATAAACTAATATACCTGTATCTGATAAGACTTATATACAAATAAATTGATAGATAGGTGGTAGATAGATAAATAGATAGATATCTAGATAATTTTGTTGGTCTTATTTTGTCAAATCAGAGGTAGAAATCTAGAAATTCATCTACTTTCTGCTTCTTTCAAAGTTTTTATTTTCTTATGATTTGTATGTATATTAATCTTCTTTGATAAAAATATTAGTAAACTGTGTACGCAATAATGCTTTGGACAAATGATAATTCCACATTTAATAAATATTTATTGAGCCCCAACCTTACTCAAGCACTAAAACAGACTTTGGGATACGGTCATGAACAAAATAGGTAATAATTTCTGCCCTCATAAAATTATATGTATGTATTGGGGGCAAGGTTGGGAAGAAGGAAATCAGATAATAAACAAAATAACTGACATATAAAATATTTTATATTATCTATTATTATGATAAATGCTGCAGGAAATGAAAGAAAAGAAGTGTTGGGAGTGTGGGTGGCAGTTTTAATTTGTGTGGTCAAGAAGTTGAGGTACGGCTACTAACATAAAGGTGCTGAGTCTTATGGATATGAACATATTGAAACAAGACTGTGATAGGTGAAGGGTATGTCGGCCAAGGCTTTGAGGAAAGTACCCAGCGTAATTCAGGAGGGGTTCCATTATGGCTGATATTGAGAGAGTGAGTAGCAGTGCAGTAGAGAATAACATCAAAAACATAATGTAAGTTCAGACCGTGGTTAGCTTTTACCCTGAGATTCAAAACAATTTGAGGACTGTGAAAAGTGATAGTCTGTTCTTTCAATCATTCTGGCTGTTGGTGATAAGAATACCACAGGTGAATAGAAGCAGGAGAATATTAAAATAATCCAGTAAAAGGATCATAGAGGTCATAAAAATGGTTAGATTTTGGATATATTTTGAAGAAAGAGCCAGTAGTTTTGCCAATGGACTAAATGTGTGAGAAATAGAGGATTCAAGAAAAACTATATTTTTGTACCCAAATAACTAGAAAGATGGAATTGCTATCAACTGAGATGGGGAAAATTGTAGGTAAATCATTTTTTCTTTGTTTAGTGTGGAGCGAGTAACATCAAAACTTATTTTTGACACATTGAACTTGAGCTGTCCAAGGGGTCAAGGAGAATGAAAGGAAAAGTGAGTGAGTTAATCTCCTTAACTATTTATAACATATAAGAATAATATATTTTTAGAAACTAAAGTGACATATACCAGGAATGGATAATTTTAATAAAAATTTGCATAATATTCTCTACAGAACATTTACCTTTTATTTCATGTTGAAATCACTTATAATTATAAATTATTAAATTTAATTATAACTCCTATTTATAAACTCTGTAAATTTTCTGTCTGTAATTTATGTCATCTTTGTATCTCTTCACACAGACCTTGTGATTCATTTCTATTTAACCTAAAGATGGAGTGAAAATGTTTACTGTATCCTTAAAGATGATGAATGGTTTTAAAATTATTGTAGGAAAGAGTGTGGAGTGGTGTTATCTGTGGATTTAACAATATGAAGGTTTTCATTCCATTCATAAAGTATTGAGCTGCTTGAGAAGGCAGAGTCAGCTCCCTGATTCCAGATATTAGAATTAGTACAAAGAGGAGTCAGAGTTCATCATTCTTAGTCTCAAATTGTGCCCAGGGATAAAACAAAAGTTCTTTCTGAAACTTAAGTTATAGCCAGACTTCTCAAATGCCAGCCAGCAGTTGCCCCACCAACTGGCAAATGGTTTCTTCTACTTTATTTTCCTAAGGTTTTGCAGGTCCACCTCTTCAGCATTGATTTGCCTGACTCAGCTCAAAGATCTTCACAGCATCTCCCTCTGACAGTATAAAAGGATAGGGACATCTTTCCCAGGGAGATAGAACTGAAGATGATTCAAAATACCCTAGATCTCAACCTTCGAGCTATTTGTCATTGCTTCTATAAGACTGAATAGGCACAGACAACCTAAGCAGAGAAATAATGAAAAGAACTTTCACAATGATCAGGATAAAATAAAAATATCTTCCCACAAGGGCCAGTCAACAGCACAGCAAAGTGTTTCACTTTTGGCATAAAATTATTGCTATCTTATAATGTTATTTTACCCAACTCATCCTGAAATCTCTTTGGGTAGTCACAAATCTGACAACTCGATTTTTCTGTGCTTGCACTGATTTTTTTCTGAAGGTTGGGCTTTTCTTGTTGTGGCAGTAAAGATAAAGGGAAGCTATTGATGGAATATTGAAAATAGTAAAGGTATAGTTGTGTATATATTACTAAACCAAAATCAGGACAGATGATTTAATAAAAAATTGTTTGCTTTTTTTTAAGTACGAAAATAAGTTTTAGCAGATGAGGCTTGAATGACAAAAAATTGGGATTTCCAGGATAATATTAAGGTTTAGAGTATCTTTAATACAAGAAAGTGCTTCAGAAAACCCAGGATCATCTGAGATCATTTTGGATCATGTGGAATAGTAAATAGTGCCAGTTTATTAGAGAATGGCTGTGGGATTTATTCTTAGCTTAGAAAAAAACAGGGGGTCAGACTATTAAGACTCTCCTGTGATTGTTACAAAGGATAAGGCCCAGAGAGGTTCTTTTATGCTTATTGTGGCAATATGAAACTACCCAGTGTGGCTTGCTCAAGAAATTATTGGTTCAAAACCAAAAAAAGAACAAAGATTCTTTTATATTATAATCTATGAAAATAAAATAAACAAAATAGAGAAAATCATAGTGTATATTTAATTTGTGTTTTCTCTGTCCACTCGATATTATTCCCAGATTGTGGGGTTTAAATGGCATGGAAAAGAAAAACTCAACAGAGTTCCACAAGCTAAAACAACAAGCTCAAGAGCCTGAAGGATTCCTAAGTGATTGGAGTGCTCACTTATCATATCCAGGATGCCAAATGATATCTCTTAGGTAATAAATTTCAGCTTTTGATTTTAAGGTACTATGGAGCAGGATAATTCTCTTTGTATGGTCCTTGGAACAGCAAGCACTATGCACATCTGAACATTTAATCAGTGCTACTTGATAATGAATATAGGATTTTACAGCAGAGAATGAAATTGGTCCTGAGAGAAAAATATCTAACTCTCGGAGCTAAGTGCTTTCTTCTTAGTTGCTGAGTACCATCTCCCCTAGCTCATCAGTGTGAAACGTCCTCAGGTAAAGAGCCCCTTTCACTTACCTTGAACCTTCCTAAAGTCAAGCCAAGAAATAACTAAAAATAGAACACAGATTATATGGTCTACTTCACTTAAAAACCTTGAAAACTAACAGTGATTTCTGAAGGGTCACCCTTACTTAAGGCCATTTTGCAGGAAAGTCATGCTGCTCCCAAACTGCCACAAATCGAGAAGCATTCAACGCCCAGAGGTCCTTAAAACGTCTTGAGAGACTATTGAAAAGATAATTCACCTGTAATATCTAGGACATAATTCCATTTACTGTGGGAGAGAATACAATAAGTGACTAGGTATCCACTCATTAGATTCACATTTCCAAGTGCAGTCAGGAGTCCTGACAAAGCTGTCAGGGTCCAAGGGCAGCAACATAGTGCCAGGAGCAAGGGAGTGTCCACAAGTCCTGAGGCCGATTCTAACCTACTCTTCACCTTCCTCAGTCCTGCCTAGATCTATTTGAAAATTTGACTACTTTTATGCACTATCCAATATCTTTCTAATAATTTTCTTTTCTCTGTAAATCAACTAAAGTCAGTTTCTGTTTGTTCATTTTTTTTAAATTTATTTTTACCTCACTGACTAGGTAAAAATGGGTGCTTTGTGAATATCTTTATTAACAAGGTATGTTGTTGAATAAAGGGGAAAAATTAGAACTCTATTTATTATAAAATACCACTTTTGTTTAAAATATATTAATTAAAATGTATACCGAACATTTATTAGAGTATGGTACCTTTGGAAAGTAGATTTACAATTATCTTTAATTTATCTTCTTATACATATCTATGGTATTTTTCATTTTTAACCAAAATCTATTACTATAAAATAAGATACAAACATGCCCATTACTAGAAAAGTTCATCAAAGAACTAGTATTTTTACAATGCTCTTAATCCACAGACTTTCACAGTTCCAATTATTACATATGGTTACAGTTACATGGAAAATGGTAATGTATTAAATACTATGTCGATGGTGGAGGGGGAGGAACAGGGGCAACAGTTGTTATAATGAGGGGGTCACCGATCACCATATAAGTTGTACATGGCTAAGTTATTAAAGAGAATTAGAATAAAACCTTTTATTACATTTTGTATATGTATATGTGTGTGTTTGTGTGTTTGAGAGAGGGAGATAGGATAGCTAATAGGTAAGTTGCCTCTAAAATTCAGGAAAAAAAGGACAGAATGAATAAAATTCCATCAATGAAGTTTAAATACCAACATTCCACCAATAATTCTAAGACAACTGAAATATCCTTGACTAGCACAAAGGCCTTGATCCATTTAAAGTATGCAATATAAGACAGGTGACGACACCATAGCTATTTTGTAATCCAAAGCCTATATGATCTTCTCAAAAGGAAGAAAATTGTTAAATCTATTGAGATTTAAATACGTGAAAGCCTAGAATAGTATTAGTAAAAGTTATGCTGCAGGAATAACCTCAAATGCTCAGCAGCTTACAGTAGCAGTGGCTTATTTCTAGTTCACATTCTCTGTCCACTGTGGCTCAGCTATGGTTCCTCCCCATGTCTTCTTTACTCCCAGGCTCAGAATGACGGAACTATCTTGATCAGAAAAAATATATGGCCGTTTGGCAGAGAATAAAAAACTGGCAAAACATTCATTGGGTCTTAAAGCTTCCTCTTAGAAGTGGCATGTATCACTTATAACTCATTTCCATCAGCCAAAATAAGTTTATGGCCAAACCTAATTTTAATTACTAACTTGGGAGAGGCAGCAAATATTTTAAGATAATAATACCTTTAATCACAAGGTATAATTATAAAATTCACCAGGAAAGAGAAACAGTGAAATAAACTAATAGATTATTTCTGTTATTATGCAATGGAAATTATTAAAACAATTTGCACACAGAAAAGTCTAGGCATTTAATGTAATCATATCTTTAAAAATGAAAGCATAATTAATGCTGAAAACACATTATCTAGCTTTTGGAGCTGTTTTAATTTTTATAATCTTAAATCTTGATGTATAAATTTTAAGTCTAGACTTGACTTAACATTCTAAAGCAGTCAAGTGTAGTAAATAACTTTGGCAGGGGAGTGTGAAAATAAAACTAAGCCAAAAAAAAAAAGTTCTATACTGAGTATTCAAATTCATCTAAAGGACTAACTAGCAAACTCTGAGCTCTGATAGATGACAGGTACTGCAACAAGTAGTTTTATCTACATTTTTTAAATTAAATTTTTCTTAAAAATTCTTTGGCTGGGTAATTTATTTTTATTTTTATTTTTGTCAATGAGAAAAATATCTTGACTTCACCAGCTGTTATGTGACAGAACTGAGACTTAAATTTATGATAAATGACTCCAAGTCCATTGCTTTTATTCTATCAATCCACACATTTAAGGAAGTCGGTGACTGTACATGAAATTTATAAGAAATCACCAAGACTTGGGATTAAACAAAGAGATATTCTCTAACATCTGGGCTGCAGCACCCAGGAGATATTTTGGCAGTAGATAATTTGGCAGCTGACAGAGAGATGCTATATTCAACTTCATAAACTCACAGCCCCTTGCTCAGTGCTACCTGGCCTGTCCAGCCTTCTGAGGTTTCATGTTCTCCTATAATAGATAAATGAGTTCTCCCATTACCCAAAAGCACCAGGAGAGTGGGGCTTACCATTTGATTGAAAGAAGAACCTCACACAGGCCTTCAAGTACGTTCATGGAATTCAGGCACTGGGCTCTGAAATTTCTCCATTCTGTTGTTTCTTCCACAATAGGGAAAAAGAAGTCTTGGTATAAGGTGTATGACAATGGGTGGAGTAATTGGTGGTTGATTAAATAGTCCTATTATTAGTAGGGCATGTAATATGGAAATTTTGTTTGATGTTTTGTTTTCAGGTTCAATGATAAATGGACATTTCCATTCTTGTCTAGTCCCATTTATGACCTGCAGAACCCATGGAAAGATGACTAGCTGAAGCTGGAGCCATTTCTGCACCAAACAATGCTAACTGGTGCCTGTGGAGTAATTTCACTATATGAGTTGAGCATATGTATCCTGTATAAGTACAATTTCTTAGATGACCAGTGGTGATATTTATTTTTCACATTTTCCTTAGAATAAAAGGAGTGACCTTATGTTTGGTGCCTAACTAGGTCTCTCATCCATAAGTCCTCTGCTTCAGATTGTTTTTTTTTGGGAAACAGACTTGGATGGAGTTTAGGGTGCAGATTGTCTATTTGTGTCTTTGGCATCAACACCAATGGAAAGAAAAAAAGGAAAGGCAGTAAGCTGGATCTGGTGGCAAGGAGAAAGTGAGCTTTGAAGCTAAAGTGACCTATCAGAATCTTCCCCTGTTGAGTCAAAATGGCCAGGCATTTATACAGTGATCTTCATTAGTCATTAGATGTAGGCCACCCTTGGAGGGACATGACCTTGGGTGAGGTGGTTCTCTGGAGCTGAAGCAGTATTTGACAGAGTATACACATAGAGGCTATCTCTGACAGTTCTCTTGGCATTGGGAACAACAAGTCCTGCCTTAAAGAAATACCTGTGCAGTAGATCTCCTTGTCCATCACAATCAACCCCTCAGAATCCTTTCTTTATATACATTTAGGGAGTAGCATCTAAGATTACTGGTGGGCCTCTCTGCCTTAAGGTAACTTAATAGAGCCTGGGTAGTGTCCTTGCCTCTGTAACTGATGCTGACTCTCCACTATCAAGGAAAGCTTTTACTAAAACAGTAGTGGCACTCAGTACCTGTTCAGGTAGCTCCTGTGGACCTGTGTCTTTGTACAGGATCTTAGGTTCTCAGCAAAGAATTTACAGCGATGTACTCTGAAGACCATCTGACTAGGTCTCGGAGGGCTGTAGCACCCTCCAAATATGTAGCACTTTAGGGACAGGCTCCTCTGTGCTGAAATAGGCCAGTGGCTGACTGATCGAGATATAATCTGTGCACTCAAAATTAAGGTGCTATGGGTGAGAGGGAATCTATTGCTAAGCCCCACAGATATTTCTCCCATAAGAGAAAAAAATAATTCTTCCTTAACCACATATCTTTCTATTTTTTTATAGGAAATTCAGCTTCATTATAATTTTATAAGAACACCATCATATATATAGTCCCTCAATGACCAAAATTATCGTTTTGAGGGGTATGGCATGGTCAGGTGCTCTGTCTATATCAGCACTCAGTAATATACCAGGAGTTGTTTTTCAAAAAGTGTATAATTCTCCACTGCAGAAAGCTTGGCTGTGCTCCAGACCCTCCGGAGACCTGTGCTATGATTCCCTCACTGGGGCTTGCCATAAATTCCACATGGCATCTTTTCTTACCACAGAAACCTCTACTATCATAGGGCCTGCTGAATTGTGTGGCCCAAGTGGCAGAGCTGCTTTCTCTAGAGTCTGAACATAATGTAGAATTATTTCTTGATCTGGGCCTTCCTCTAAACTGGCAGCCCTATTTGTCACTAAATACATGAGCCAAATCAGTACTTCCAGGTGTGGAATATCTAGCCTCCAAACCCCAAAGAAGCTTTGCATTTTCTAAATTTGTGGTGGGAGGTGCAAGATGCCATCATTTATCTTTTATTCTGGCTGATATGTCTTGGCATGACCAAGATCACTGGCTGCCCCAAAATTTTAGTGATGTGGACGAATTCTGAATATTCATAAGGTTTCTCTCCCACCCTTTGGAGCCCATATAGCAGTCCTCCATTATCCACTTTCCAAGGTTTTAGTGATTTGAGGTCAGCGGAATCCAAAAATATTAAATGGAAAATTCTAGAAACAAATAATCCAAAAGTTTTAAATTTTATGCCATTATGAGTAGCGTGTTGAAATTTTGCTCTATCCCACTCTGTTCTGCCTAGGATGTGACTCATCTCTTTATCTAGCATCTCTATGCTCACCCATTAGTCACTTAGTAGCCATCTTGGTGTCAGATCAACTGTTGAGGTATTAGAGGGCTTATGTTCAAGTCACCTTTATTTTTCTTAATAATGGTCCCAAAGAACAAGAGTACTGATGAGGCCATTTGTACGTGTCAAAGAAAAATTGTAAAGTGCTTCCTTTAAGTAAAAAGGTTAAAGTTCTTAACTTAAAGAAAAGGGAGAAAGAAATCATATGCTGAGGTTGCTAAGATCTACGGTAAGAATGAATCTTCTGTGAAAGTATAAAAAAAGAAAAAAGAAATTTGTGCTAGTTTTACTGTCGCACCGAGTTTTACTATCACACCTCAGACTGCAAAAGTTACAGTCACTGTATAAGTGTTGAATTAAGATTGAAAAGGAATTAAATTTGTAGGCAGAAGACATGAACAGAAAATGTGTTTCTACTGAAAGCAATGCATTGTGCTAGAAAGCATTAAGCCTATATGAAGACTTCCACAAGGGATTCTCTGAAACAAGTGACACCAAGCCATTTACTGCAGGTAAAGGATGGTTACACAGATTCAGGAATGCTCAACTGAAAAATATAAAAATTCTTGGAGTGGCTGTGTCTGCTAATGAAGAAGTTGCTGCCACGTTTCTGGTAAGGTTGAAATTGATCAAGGTTTGGTAATATTCACGATTACAGGAATCCACTGAAGGTCTTGGAACATTTCTCCTGAAGATAATGGGGGATTACTGTATATCTAAATAAAGCTGGTCACCTCTTGTACATCCTATTTGATTAGCATGATATAATGAATCAGTGTGATATTCTGCAGGATATCCACACAGTTCAGAACACTCTCTGGATTATATTATATCATAGGGAGGGACAGTTAACATAGCCCTAAGGCAGGACTGTAAATGTATACTTTTGTACATCGTAAATGTACTTTTGTATATCACATGTGAATGCAAACTATTTCCGACTCTCTTTTCAGATAGGGATAAGAAAAAGCTCACTTGCCAAATCAAAGGCCACATATCATGTACTTAGGTTATATTAATCAAAAACAGAATATCTGGCATGGACTCACAACTGGGGCTACTACTTGTAGTCTATTGTCATTCTCAGGATTTTTCTGGTTTCTGGAAGAGTTGAACCAGTAAATTAAATGTAGACGTGATTCAACAATTATCCTTTAGATCTTAGGATAGGTGTTAATTTCTGCCATCTCCCTCTTCACCCTGGGGTGCAAGAGTAACTATAATGTACTGTTTTGGCAAGGTAGGAAACCACTTTCACGAGCTTTCATTTGGCCTTCTCACAATCAAACTCTCACTCTGTAGGCAAATGACCCAATATGGGACTGCACCAAATACCAAGTATTTCTATCCCAATTATACATCTGGGGGCCATGAAAATGACCCTTGAGTATCTTAGCAGGTCTTGTGAACACTCTATGAGCTGGTCTTGGACAGATATTATTTATTACATACCCCACATATTTCCCACACTAACAGAGGGACTATAATCACACTCCAGGTCTCCAGGTATAAACATCACCTTGGCTCTTGTTTCTAGCATTCTGTAGGATCAATAGTCCCCTTTCTCCAGTGTGAAGTGACCTGAATAAATGGCCATAAATTCTTCTTAGGAAGGACTGGATCATTACTATAAATAGTTGTCATGCTGTGGTAGAGTCCTTTCTTTTGGGGACCCAGTTCCTTTTTAATCAAGAGGTTCTAAGTTCAAAAACTGGCTGAGGTCTAGATATTAGGCACAGGAAGCTAAGTGTATCCCTGAAGATGGGAGAGAGCCAAAGACTCTCTGGTATCAGCATCCCAGCAGGGAAGGCATCAAGGCATTCTTTAAAGGGTGACCTGGATAAGAGATTGTCATGTCATTATAGCTTTCTCAGTTATTTCTCTTAATAATAAAGTTCTTTTTGAGAATAATACATGAGCCTAAAGCAATCACAATTAATACTACTTTTCGATAATTGTAGGAGGCACCCAGCAGATATAGTGAAAAAGAAGGCAGGGATTGAACACGGACTTAGAGATTATTTGTAAGAGTGTGGTATCACAATTACAAGTGTAAGATATCATTTTCAAAAGCCTTTTAAAGATCACCATTAAAAGCAATAGAGGAAACGATTATATTATAAGACCAAAAGTGTATCACACAAAAATAAAGAAAGAAAACTAAAATAGTTTTCAAGTTCTATGCATTGACAATCAAGGATTGTGACCAAAGTATCTCAAGCAACTTAAACAAAAATGATGATTTGGGGCTGTAGAAAAGTATGAGATGGTTCAATTATTAGATGACACTAGAGCAAGACCCGGATGTTAAAGATGGACAATGAAGAAAATTACTAGATGACTTTTCCATCCCTCTGTACTGTCTAAGTCCTATGGTATGGTTCTCTCCTAATCACATGATGCATGCATGGACAGGTTCTGCGAAATTTTCCATGAGATTCTTTTGCATCTCTAAATTCAGAACCACATCACTGCTCTCTTCAAAATAGCCAATGCAATCCTTCACATAATTACTATAATCTATGCAGAATAAAATTTTAACTCTCATAGGTAATAATAGAGAAAGTTTCATATAGGAAAATACTCAGAGACATGAAGAAAACAAAGAAGAAAAATGAAAGAGGAGAAAACTTGAATTCAGCATTAAAAAAAGAATAAAAATTCAGTAAGTATACACATATGTAATATTGCTCAGATATGAATGCATTTTGTTATTTTAGATATTTTGTTTTATTTTATACTTTGAACTTTTATAGACACTTTTAGGAAATCTCATTTGGTGGACAGTTGGCCTATTTCCTAAAGTTTATCAGAATCCCATTATACTTTAATCCTCTCCTAAAGCATTTATTCTTGGCTCTGGATTGTCCACAAATCCAATTAGCACACTCTCAACTCAATTTCCAAGTATTTAATAGCAAGACTGAGTAGAATAAGATTGAAAAGGAATTGCTGTAACACACAAATTGTCATAAGCTTTCATATTCTAAAATTTTTCCTTTAATATTGGGATGAAACCAAAACTGTTACTGTAACAGTGATAACAATAAACAACATCAGTATACTACACATACTTTTACATAACTGGTTCACAACATATTTTAGTTATTCTTTTCAGTAACCCTTGGAGAGCAGCAAAGCATTGCCAAATAAATTCTTGATACAGTATTGATCTGACAAAATGTAAAAATTGTCATTTATCTACGTAATATGAATAAGAAAACCTAAAATGGCTTAAGCAGTTTGAAATTCATAAAGTTTAAAATTTTGCTCTCTATCTTAGTATTGCCAATTAACCCTGATAATAGCAAACCATGTTTTTCTTGTCTCAAAATATCCATTCATATCCGTCACCCAACAAACAATTGGCTACTCGTTTTACAAATATAAAGAGAAAAAAAAAGTAACTGTCATTTAAATATTGATAGTAAACATCCATCCATGCATGCAACAAAACTACACTGGATCACCATGTTCAGCACATGCTGTCTTTGGCCACAACTTTAGAAAGTTTTTATGTCTAATACTATAAGACGTTTCCTTCCCTCTTTCACTTACCATCACTGTAAGCACTAGTTTACTCAAAACATTTAGCACATTTACATGCACTCCCAGGAGCAAAGAGTCACAAGGAATTTTCTTAGAAGCAATTATTTCCAAGATTTTCTAACCCAAATCAGGAGTTTTAAAGTTAACATAATGCCAACACAAAGTGATACTGTTTGCCTGGACGGAACACCGATCAACATCAGTATACTACACATATTTTTACAAAATTGGTTCACAAGCATCATTTTAGTGCCTGTCTGTCTAAAGATATCATTAAGGTCTTTAAACCCTAGCCATTGTTTATTGAAAATTCACTGTAGATGCAACGATGGCTTTTGTAACAGACATGGCACATGTTGATGGAGCACATGACATGTGGGCTGCCTGGCAGAAGTGCTCTCCTTGACTTACTGGTCCTTCTCTTCTTTTAACAGAAACCTGTTGACTGGGGACAGTGAAAGGTGTCACCTTTCACACTTTTCTGAGACTACTCTGGATGTGTATGGAGCTTTTTCCAGAACCCCAAAGCAGTACACAGGTAAGGGTTACTCTCGTGCATCAGAATTCCTACTTTTACCCTAAAGAGGCAGGTTCTAGAGGAGTCTGCTTGAAGTCTGTGGCAATGATTTTATATTTTTAAAAGTTTTTCTTAAAATACTTGATATTTTTAATGATACGAGTTTTTATGAGAATATTACTTCTCAATCAATCCCTTCTCTTCTCTTCTCTTCTCTTTAAAAATTTCTTGTTATCTTCTTTGACTCTCTAAGGTGATTTGCAATTAAGATTGAGCAAGCTGCCAGGCAAATGTTATAAATGTCCCCAACTATATGAAAAGATATATTTAGTTTTCACATGACCCAGATGAGAAAATTTTCAATATGAAAAAGTTTAATCACTCTACCAAGCATACTATGCAAAATTTGTCTATGCTTACTTATTTTGATTCACTCTGCTATAGACCTAAGAACAAAGGCCAAAATAAATTTTGTGATCATTGTCTTAACTTGGGTCCCCATAAAGTGAAGGCTATGGTGGCACATGCTACTCTTTTATTAAAGAATGTAATTTCAGGGACAAAGGAGTGCCTGAAAAAGGGTAGTGAATGGGAACAGAGGAAGAGTCATCCCTCATTGCACAGCCTCCTATCCAGGCCTATTTCCACAACTATCTATAATCACCTTAGGATGACTATCAGTGATATATCTATATATTTTTTTTCCAAAATATAAATTCATGACACTTTATATTGTATTATTAAATAAACTTAATATTTAAGCAATGCAGTCATAATTTTGGTAATAATATGTCATACCTTTTCAATTAATTGAGAACTGTGAAATGGTTAATTTTTTTCAAGCTTGATGAAATCAATAGGCTTAAATTAACACAAAATTTAAGGCCAAATAGATAACCTCTCCTTTCCTTCTCTCTTGGGGTACAAACATCCATATGTATTAGAAAAAAACACCCTAGAAAATAGAAGGTATCCATAGTTTTTGTTGTGACCGGAATAACCAGACTCAACCTGAGTGCTCTGATATTAGAGGCAGTTTATTAGCCGGCGGCTGTCCTTCCAAAGGAGCAGCCCCAAAACATAAAGATACAAGGGTTTTAAGCCCAAAATCTCATTCTTCATTCTGTCTAAATTACAAAGGTTTAATATTTCTTCTATTCTCCACCTGTCAACCTAAAGGTGGGTTGTGCAAGCGGGGATACAGAAGCAGAAAGCGTACTGTTAAAATGTTAGGTTCCCATGGGTAACTGTTATGTTCCCATGGGCAACTGTTAGGTTTCCAGGAGTAATAGTCAAACAATAACTTTTCAAGTAAGCAGGTGTCCAGAAGCGAGACATGGCAATTAGCACGTAGGCTCTTAACCTTAACTCATTACTACATCTTTGTGACCCTTTTAGTAGTACGTCATCACAGTTATAAAAAGAAAAATTTGAACAGAAAGGGCACATGCCATATTTTTTAAAGGCAATATAGGACCTCTTGTTTGCAATGATTCCTACAAACTCTTAAAGAGTAAAAGAGACATCTTCTAAAGTCTTGAGTGCACACGCCAAATAACTGATTTTACTGATGTGTTCAATACATTTCTAAATATAATACTTGAATTAAAATTGGGTAAATGGTTGCAACAAAATTTTACAGTAATCCAGGGCTTTTCTTACATTATGTTTATTTCAGGTTAGAAGTTCTGACTTGTCATTTTATTATTCACACATAATGTATAATCTAGTTATCCTATATATACATTCAGTAGTTAACATTTGACCTCTTTGCCATGTTTGCTTTTCACATAATAAAGTATCTGTGAGCCATAGATCATCACTATTTTTCCGGATTTGCAAAAATGACTTCTACTCTTTTTAAGAGGTTCCCTCAGGCTAGATCAAATTTAATGAGATGACCTCTCTTGCATAATTTCTTTTAAAGATGTAGAGAGATACTTTTTTACCACCTTTATAATTATAGACCAATTTTACAGACTCCTCAGCAACATGTCTGGAAGAAAACTCACACAGACTGATATATGCGGTGAGAAATTATTCCCATAGTTTTGTATTTTCTCACTCAGACTACTTATGGCAATGAAAAGCATTAATATCTAGTAGTATCTTGTAGCAACTGTAGCAATGCAGTAGCAACTGGTTGAATGGATCATTTGCCTGAAATACAATAAAACAGTAAGATTTGTGGTTCCCCATAGTATCTTCAGGAGAGTGATGTGTCAAGTAATCTGACCCTAGGCTAGGTGAGCTGCATGGCTCCCTCAGACCTACCCCTGGGTTTATTCAGTTGTGTCTTCACACTCACCACTGTTGTGTTCATGTTGGTCTCTCCTCTATTTACTGTTGCATGGTAAGAGGAGGGGAGTGAGTGGTGTTAAATGAGGGAAAATGGCTATGTGGATGAGGACAGGGAACATAACAGAGCAATATGGTAAAGTTCAAGGGCAACTACTTTGAAGGTAAATGGGACTCAAAATATGGTCTTCATGATGAAATAATTGGCTTCCCATATGTTCTGTTATATGGACTTTTTGGTTGACAGCCTAACGGAATGATCCTTAGAATTTCTGACTCTCAGCAGAAAAAAATTCTGGAAGGTGAAGAGGGAAGAATCAAATGAACAAAATCAATGGGTGAATCATTTCAAAGAGGAGAAGTTACAAGGTAATAAGCAGAACACTTTCTGAAGATGGCGCAGAGTTGGATCCTAAAAGACTGCTATGATCTTGTCCCATACTATTTCAGTGAAATCCTTATTTAAAAGAATAGATAAAAGTAAGTTGAATGTAGTTCTGAATATGGTAAAGCTTTATATTTGATAGCATTAACATGTTATGGCCCCATATACTTCCCATATATCTGCATAGTTGTGGGGATTTTTTTGAAGGCTATCAGAAGTAAAAAGTGAGCACTTGGTTTTATATTAACATCGAATGAGCTGCTAAATTCTATTAGGCATGCTTTCAAAGAAGTATTTTTTTAACTTCTACAACAATCTAAAATGGATTAGAGGGTTGATTCCTTTGAAGATTATATTTTAATTCTGTACTAGTCAGTCAATTTCTTCCCCAGAGGAACTTGATATATAACTTATTTTAGAATTTAAAGGTGATTAAATACCGAATTAAATTGAACAATGAAAGTATAATATAACAGAAATTAACAATGTATGAAGCATAATATTTTGGAGGTTTTTGATGTTTGACAATTTTTTTGCTTATTTTTAACATATAAAGCACTTTTCTGTACTTTAAGTACAGAATAATTTCTCAACTTTACTTATACCCTCTGAATAGCACTGTAATGCCAAAGATAATTTCTATGGGTTAAACTCCCCTAATCAGAATATCAAGTAGATTAAATGCATATAAGTATTATATAATATGGATTATGTATGATATAATGCATATACAATGTATTATATATATAATATATAATATGATTAATTATATACCCATATATATATATATGATTGATTATATACCCATTGCTTATGTTTTTGTAGGCTATACATCTAAGGAGGTTAAAAATATTCCCATAAATAACTATGAATCAACATTTTCTATGTGGTACTTATATGTTGAGTGTTCATAACAAAATAGAAAGAGGCTGATGTAACCAAGACTGTCTCCTTCAGAGAATGGCAAAAAAAATAATAACTTGTCCTAATTTGATTATGTTATGGCTGTTATCCTTCATCATTCAGGAGTTTCACTCTTGTTTCAGGTATCGACCTTGTATTTTCCTTGACCACAGATCATAATTTTACTAGACCCAGTCCCTGGCTGCCTTCAATTTATAAGGCCTCACAAAACTTTATTGAAGTTGTGTTTCCACATAGTTTGTGGCCATCTCCTCTCTTACAAGCTCTAACACAAGTCTCTTGTGTGAGTAAGGCAGGGGGAAAGTAGAGAAAGAAAACCACATGGCAAGATTTCTCACACTGACTCATTGTCCATTGACCTAACTTGTGTAACTAGAAATACAATTAACTTCTTTTTCAATTGCTTGTTCATTACAAAACACATATGAGTTTTCTGGGGAACAAGGCTTAAAATCAAAATTTGAGATAATCTCCCTTGTTACTTATTTTTTAATGTATTTTTCTAATATATGATAATGAGAGATATATCTGCAAAAATTCAATTTTATAAACCGAACAATAGTCCATTTGAGAGCCACATATAAACCGTAAGGGCAAATGTCAGACCCAGCTAATTAAGAAAGTTAATGAACATAATGTGAAACAATTATTTATTTCTCCACAGTCATACAGTCAAAAGAGGTGAATATCCTCAAGTTCTTTAGAAAGGTATTGTCATTAATTCATGCCTGTGTATACATCTTCTTATATCAAAATATCTCCTGTTTTAGCCTTCTTGTGTTGTGTTTTAACATCCTAGCACTCATTCAGTAGGGTCTTTTATTTCCTCCTATATTTGTTTATAGAGTTTTTTTTTTTTACATGCCTACTATGAAGTAGGCACTTCTTTGTGCTAAGCTAGTTTCTCCAGGAATACAGATGATTACTATGCATTATCTTTAACTACCAAATTTTAATTTGTCAATTTATAGTCCCCTCACAGAAAAAGCAATTCTATAGCAAGGAGTAAGTTTTGATGAGATAGTTGTAAATAGAGCTATTACTAGACACAGACTGCTTCCTAAGTAGGATGCCACGTTGAGGGATTTGGGTTCAAAAAGAATGCCAAAAGCATATGAGAGGTGGTGTGTGTTGGGGAGAAGGTAGAAAGCGGTAGTAGGAAAAGGGGAGTTAAAGTATCTGTAAGATAAACTTGCCCAGTGATACTCAATCAGTACAAAGAAACTGCAAGATATTACAAAACAAAATATGAATTTTCTTTCTTTCTTATTAGGACAATCAAAGAAGTCATTTAGCTTTTAGAACTCTTGTACTACTTGAAAATAATTTATCACCTAAATTCATTTGATGCTTCTATAAATGGTTTCTTAAGAAAAAATATCATGGCTCATTAACTCACAAAATTAGTTGAAAGGGCCCTAGACAAAAGGCCCTTCCTTATAATGCAGAGAAATTTAATTTTTCTATTATTCAAATTTTGCCTTTTAGTTCAAATAGCTAAAACTTTGTATATTATTGTGGTTTATCAAAAAGTATTCGCATTGAAGTATTAAAATGGAATAAAATATATTCTAAGATCATTCATTTAATTTTACTCACTTATCACTTACTGTCTTAATAAATGTAATTAACATTTATGCAGGGCCAGGTAGTTTAAAATATATTGAGATATTTCATTTGATACACATATCAAAAAAAGTTTTTATTTTTTCAGGAAAAAATTTAATATCATCCAAATAAATCTCAATATGTCTTTTACCAAATAATTCACATTCAGCTTAAATGTATTTCCCATATGTGGACTGGAGATTGCTTTATATATATACAAAAACTATGCAGTATCACAATTTACAAATTAATTAATTTTAGTAAAGTCATTTAGTGAATTAAATATTTGTAGGTATTGATATTGTTGACTTTTTTTTTTAAAAGAAGTCAGACAAATATAAGCAATGGCTGCATTTTGGGAAACAGAGAAATGAGAATAGCATAGTCATTATATAACAACAGGGGTAAAGATAAATGCTTCCCTGGCACATTCAACTGATACAGATTATACCTAAAACATGAAATTTGCCCATTTTTACTATCTCTGCTCCTACATGCTCGTTATCTTAGAATGCTTACATAATTCAGCTATGGACTGTATATTCTCATAGGGACTTCCTATAGTGACAAATGGTTCATAATGGTTCAAAACATGACATTTATTTTTAAAAATATATCTTTTAAATCGTATCATTAACAATTGTGATTATCCAATTTCTGCATAAATCAATGTTATAAAAGAGAAAAAGCAAACTGATGCAGTGAATCTGAAAAAAAATTCATCCAATCTTCCAAACTTATTTTCATGTTTTTGTTTGTACCTTTTATGATTCATGAACCTATTTATTCATTCATTCATTTATTCATTCATTCATTTATTTATTTATAGGTGTAACTATTTGACCTTCAGTTATTGTGTAACTTGGTCCAAAGAAAGGCCAAGTTATCTGGTCAAAAGAAAGGATAAAATAGAAAGGAAGATTCACTCTGGCATCTCTGTTACTGTACAAACTGAATATTTACTGATCACTGGAAGTCAAAACACGTTTAACAAAAAAAAAGAAAATATGGAAGAACTCTCTGGACTAGCAAAAAAAAGTGACCTTTCTGTGTCTACTACTAAATAATGTCAGAACTTTGATTAATTATTGATAATACCTACCCATAAGCCATACAGTAAACTTGTGAAAAATGCATTTACTAGTTTAGTTTTACTTACTCTCAGAGTAAGTTTTTGTTTTGACTTCAAGAAAGAGAAAAGAGAAATATAACATAACATATGTTTTCAAAAACTTCAGCTATCCATTGCATGATCTTTCTTGCTCTGTTTTGTCACTTTCATTCTTTTGCGAGTAATATTCATTTTAATAGTCTCATTTTGAGTGGATTAGGTGAGCCTACCTGCAGCCTCACAAATTTTAGGAATCCAATCGTGAACCAGGAAAACCTGAGAAAGTTCAAGACTTTCTCAGAGAGTGTATTTCCTCAGTCATAAATTTAATAAGTGTTTATTGTGCATTTGCCACATACCAAGCACTGCTAAGGGTCTTGAGATATAGTGTGGTAAACAAAAAGAATAAGGTCATTGACCTCAAATAGCTTACATTTTAGTAGATATATGAGTGATAAACTTTAAAGCAATAAACTAAGAGCTTCAATTTGTGGTAAGTGTTAATGAAGAAAATAAACCAGATAAATAAAAAGCAGTAGGTACCTCATACCTAGAGTTGTCAGATTCATAGAAATAGAAAGTAGAATGGTGATTGCCAGTGGCTAGGTGGACAATGAATGCGGAGTCGGGGTGTTTAATGGGTATAGAGTTTTAGTTGGTGAAGATGAGGCAGCTCTGGTGGTGATGGCTGCACAACAGTGTAAATGTATGTAATGCCACTGAGATGTATACTTAAAAATGATTAAGATGATAAATTTCATACATATATTCTACCACCAAAAAAAAAAGTAGAAAAAAAAGTGGTAGAAAAAAAGTAAATTTAAATAAAGTGGTATGAAAAGATAATACAGAGAAAGCAATACCTCAGAGGAAAAAAAAAGACACAATTATACAAAGAAGGAGTGAAGACCACCCTTCTTCCTAAGGCAGTCAGAGATAGGAGCATGGAAAAAGCAGAAGGAGAGCTGATGTGGGCTGAGCAGAATGAGCCAGAAGTGAGATTGGTAATGCTGAAATTGGAAGAGAATACCAATAAGCCACAGCCACTAACAAAGACAACAACCTTTTTCAGGTTGGCATCAGCCAAAAAGTCATGTCTTTCTGCCCCAAACAGCCAAGGCTGTCTGTAAAGTCACTCCTGGTGATACTGAAGAGCAAAGATGCTCTGAGCAGAGAACTGAGTGTGGAACTCTTTCCAGATTAAAGAGAGAAAGACACCTCTTTCAGAGTAATCAGGAGCTGTGGCCCATATTTGCAAGTACTCATCGAAGAAAGACTTCTTTCAGGTACTTCATAGGTTGGACCAACTGTGGTTACTAGAAATAGTAACAGAGGCATAGTTGAAGCATATCCATGCTTAATTTTAAATCACTACAGAAGAGGAAGCTGAAAAAGCCAGGCGGGCATGATAAATGTCCTGAAATAAGTATTTTGTAAGGTCATCCATAAGCATGACCCCTTCCCTTTAATACAAATAAATACCAAACACCACCCTCCTCAGTAGCAGAATCTTTCTTTCACTTTTTCTTGGTGGATCACCATCCTCTAGGGTTTGGAAACAGGGTTGATTTTCTCTCACCAGCTTGAGAGTCAGTCCACCTTCAGGCTGGCTTTCCATGTTCACCTAGACCGTGACTGCTCTTCAAAGCTCAGCCTTGGACTCCACTGGCTTTGCTTTTGATCAGTCTGCACTCAGGAAGTCTTACCTCTTTCCTACCATCAATATAGAACATTTCTTGATTCGTTTTACTGTAAATGTTTAGAAAAAATAACAGAAGGTTGCTTTTCCTAGAAATTGATTAATCATTCTTTGCTAAAGAAAATGCCATTTCTGGTGTCCCTCCAGTAGTCCAGGCATCCTGCCGTCCTGCCTAGTCCCTTTCTCTTTTCTCCTATTTACTGTCCCAAAGTCCTCCATCCCACCATACATTCACATCTCCAGGCACTATTAGTAAACTCCAAAGTTCTTATTACTTTATCTGGCAGCATTAAATAATTCTTTATCTAAAGTATTCCCACTTACATCCTAGGAGTTATTACACACAAGAAAGTATTGCTATGATTGTGTTAAAGAGAAAACCATAGACCCAAAATGAAGTCACTTATGCTGAAGCCCATGACACCAAGCCCAGTCTTATTATCTGACTTAATTTCAGTTTCAACTTGCTCAGGAATGGTCAATCTGAAATTTTCTGAGTTAGTATCAACAAAATAATCTGTGGAGTCTACACAGCACCCCCTCAAAAAAGGAAGCTGAAAAAATTCAGCTAATAAAACCCTTGTCTTCTCCTAAGGACAGATAAACTTACTTGAAATAATCTTTTCTTCTATTTTGCTAGTTACTTTCTAGTCCTACCCAGTTTCTGACTATAAAAGCCTTCCAAATTGTACCGTTTTTTGGAGATCTTCTCAATTTGCTAGATGGGATGCTGCCAGATTCATGAATTGCTCAATGAAGCCAATTAGATCTTTAAATTTACTTTTTGTTCTTTAACAAGCCATTTATGCCACTTAGAGAGTAAAGAGTGTATCTGTGAATTTTCTCATTTTAAGAAATAGACCATATATGATGATCTATTACAAAGTTCTTATTCTTAGGCCTCATATTTAATGGAATAAAAAAAATGGATAGCATTTTGATTTGTTTGCTTGCTTGCTTTCAAAAGGTCTTTAACCACATCTCACATCAACTTTGGGAAACACAGAGATTGCTGTTTAGTTCTTGAAGACACTGAAGACCTGAGAAGTTTGTAAAACAGCTGAAATTCCCCCCTTGGAGTTAAAGATGAAGAGAAATAAATAGCCTAGGGAACATATCTACATCCCAAGATCAGCTAGTTCAATGAGCAGCATCACCTTTCCCAAAAAATATCTTAGTCCCCAAGCAAGCAGACTTTTAGGACTATATTCTGGGAAAAGGAAGTGATGTGAAGTCTATTCATCAGCTGCACCTCATCATCTCCGAGAAGAGCTCAAAGATACATGAATGGAGCTTTGTGATATATATTTGGTCCATATATATATATATATTTGGACCAAATATATATATATATATTTGGTCCTCATCCCTGTTTCTGGCACAGAGTTGCTGAGACCCTTGTAATTTCCTAAGTAATGAGAGCAATAAAGGTGTCTAATGAGGTGACTTTTGGTCACACCTAAGGAATGGGGGCTAGTTGCCAGAAGGACAAGCCAAGTGGTTAGAGGGTTGGAATTTTCAGTCTCACTCCCACACTCTGACCTCCAGGGAAGAGAGAAGAGTGGAGGTTGGATCAATTGCTAGTGGCTAGAGATTTAATCAATTATGCCTATGTAATAAAGCCTCTTAAAGAGGACAAGGCTCAGGGAGCTTCCAAGTTGGTGAACACATGCAGATGCAGGGAAAAAGGTTTTCTTGGAGCATACCTTACCTTATGCTTCTCTTCAATCTGACTATTTCTGAGTTATAGTCTTTTATAACAAACTGGCAGTCTAGTGAGTAAACTGTTTCTCTGAGCTCTGTGAGCCACTCTAGCAAGTTAATTGAACCCAAAGAGGGAGTTGTTAGAACCTTACATTTATCGTCAGTGGGTCAGAAGCACAGATGACTACCTGAATTTGCAACTGGCCTCTAAAGAAGACTGTGGCAACCTTATAAGACTGAGCCCTTAACGTTTGTGATCTAACACTATCCCAGGTAGAGAGTATCAAAACTAAGTTGAATTGTAGGACCCAGCTGGTGTTGAGAAACTGCTCAGTATGGGGGAAAACCCACACATTAAAAATAGGTTCAAAATCTTAGGCTTCTTTCTTGGCTATTATTATTATAACTGCTTTGGAGGACATTCTCATCTTCAGTCAAAAATAAGCTAAAAGATAAAGCTCATTTCTGTCTGGGAGGCAAAGTAGAATAGTAATTAGAAAAGTTTTAGCTTTGGAGTCAGAATGTTCAGGAGTGAATTTTGAATGTGTCAAATTCTATGACATTAGGTCATTAAAACCATTTCAACTTTAGTCTTCTCATCAGAAAATGGTGATGATAATTTTATTTATTAATTTCTGTGAAGATTAAATGAGATGATGCATGCAAAAAAATTGGCACAGTGCAGAATAAAGAAGCACAAATAAATATTAGAAATTATGTATGAGGACCTTATCTACTATTTTTTAATTTTCTTAGAGAAGTCTGAGTTGCTTATGTTTCACTTTGTTAAAAAAAAAAGAATTTTGGTTTAACAAACTGAATTAATAACTTCAAGCAGAAAAACAACCCAGTTTTAACTAAAAGTTTCCAACAGTTGGAACATATTTTCTATCTTCAGAGTATAGATTTTATAAACGTAGCTGGAAATGTTTTAACTACAGAATTTTGAGTAAGTTCTCATTTTCCCAAACACACAATTGTCCTTTAAGATTTTTAAAAATTCTATAGTCAAAGTTATGCCATCTTGAAAAGATAAAAATCTTTTCTCTTAATCTTTTAATTTTTACATAAAATAAATGTTTCTAAAAGTTAACTCTCACCATCATGAAAGTAGAATTATTAATGGATTCTTGAAGGTACATATAAAGAAAAATATCCCATGTTCATATTTCTCATCTGACCTCAAAGAGAGATCATTTGCTCACAGCTAGGAGTCAGCCATCATCTCCACCATGGAAAGAAATGACCTATTTCACTTCAGTATTTCTCACTGGAGATTAAAATATACAAAAGTTTAAAGGGTGTTATCTGTCTGGTTAGATTTAGGCAAAGAAATCTATATAAGTATAGATATATATAGTATGCTTAACTCTACAAAACTGTATAAAAATTATAATAAATGTTTTGCAAATATGTGCATTTTGCTTATAATTTAATATATTAAAATTCTATATACATTTTATTATAGCTTTTGCTCTGCCATTTCCAGAAAGAAAATACAATTTTAGAAAAGTCATCTTAGATTTGTATTTCATGAATATTTCACTGCACCCCAAATTGTATTGAAAATAAGTGTTGGACTTAAATCCATGTAAATATATTTAAAAATAACTTTTTGAGTAATGAGATTATAACAATGGAAAGTCCTAAAGTGATTGTAAACTGTTGTTCCTCTTTTTACTTCCTTAGCCCTGATATCTCAGGACCTAGTCAGCACAGCAAGATCATAGCAGCAGAAGCTACCCATTGATAGGTTGGGGGCTTGAATATCAGTAGGATGAGATGACTATTAAGAGAAATAGATTTATTCTTGTTGGAAATCAGCTGGTTCTGGGGTTGCCTTCTATTGTAAGTTATTCTGACCCATTTAGCATCTGACCCAGGAAATGGCATTGTTAACACTTTGATGGTTTCTGAACTTTCTACTTAGCTCTTCATTATTGAGTTGTTGAGTGTTCCAGAACAGTCAAGAGAAATAGAGTGACAATTAAAGAATAGCATTATACTAGAAATTGATGCAATGTATACCTAAGAACCAAATTAAGTGCTAAATTATGGAGCTGAATGTATAAGGATGAAATGGAGAGTAGCCCGAAGGTTGGTTGAGGCGAGCATAGGCGGAGAGGAAGTAGGCTTCATTAGAGTGTGCACATTGGGAATTCAAAAGAATATATTGTTTGATGATAAGATGGAGTCAGATTGGAGAGTGGTTTGACAACTAGATAGGAGTCTGGGATTGATAATACAGAAAATGGGGGGAAATGTTTTTTAAGTAAGGGAAAAGCATGAGGAAAAGCCACATGCTGACATCAACATTAGAACCTTGATTTTCCAATGTATAACCACTGAAGTGTTTGTGCATTCATATATTACAAATGTATTATACAAGAAAAACTTCAGGAGAGGGAGAAAATCAGCAAATGTGCTATTGACATTCTTAAGTAAGAAACTCACAATCTCTGAATTTGCATTAACATTAACAGTACAGACTCTTTTTTTAAAGTTTGCTTAAAATTCTTCTAGTTTCTTGTTAATTCTGGCAACAACTATGACAGCTCCATCTACAACACTAAAATGTCAAGGTAAACAGTGAAGCAGCTACTTTATCTGTGGGTATTTAAGTAAGATTACCATTGGTACTATTTATTTTTGTCTTAAAATTGTATTTCTATTTCTGAGGTTCTTAGACATCTAATCAAAATAAATCTAAAGGAGACTACAATGTAATGGAATCCAACAGGAAGCTTAGAAAAACTTGCCAATAATACAAGCTGTGATGGGTGCTGGCTTCCAACAGGGGATGCTGAACAGAGCACTCGTGTGGATGCTGGACCAAAATCAGGGCTGTGACAAGCTGAGGAATATGAGTCACCACATTTTGTGAGCCAGGAACAAAAAGCATCATTCTATATTGCAGAAAGAGGACTCCAGCCAAAAATATAAAGAGAAGTGACTTTCTGGAAATCCTGTTTTATATTTATATTACTAAATTTCTCAGAGTTTCTATAATGTTTAATAGCTTAATTTTTTATGAATGAATACTTTTTAAAAATTAACATTGAACAGCCTATTATAAAAATATTGTGCACAATATATATATTTTTTTAATTAATTTTTTACACAGTTGTCAAAATTCTAATTTTGTAGTTTAGTTGCTATTTCACCTAAGATTAATATTTCTTTAAACAGGACAAATACTAACAGGCATCCTCTACTTATAACTTAGAATGTTTTCTGTTATTCCCCTATTGGGGGGAACAACTGGAATTTATATTCTCAATCAAGGCAAAAATATCTTTGAGATATTAATGATTATTATGTAGGTTCTCCTTTTTAGTGTTCTTTTTCAAAAGCACTGCAGTTCATCTTTAAAAATTAAAGGCCACTGACATGCAGAATGATAATAAAATAGACATTTCATTGTTAGTTTGAAAAGTTTCTATAATTGGGTTTTAATTAAGTTATTTTAAATGGATATTTCAAAACCTGAGTGGGTGTTCTAATAATGTGCTAATATGTGCAGCTAATAATGTCTTTTCTCTTATTGGATTGTCAGTGAATTTAAACTGCTTTGGGATTTGCCTTCCATTTCTTCCTCAACAGACTCTTTTTGTTCCCTGCACAAGCATTCTGGTGGCAGCCTTGAAAGTACTAATCACCAGGAAACAAAATTATGAAGCCACATTACATGGCCTCAACTCAAAACTTCCATAGTACATCTTTACGTTTTATGTCCACATTACCTAAAAATCCAAATGGCATTTATGGTTCAAAAGGAAGCCTATGGTATATCATCTGAAGGTCAGGCGCAAGAGAAATTGCTATGAACTCAGCTCTCCTTGTTCAAGATACTCTAGCCTCTTTGAAATACTGGAGGAGAAGAATGAGTGTATGGATACAGAAGAGTCAGCTATCTAGCAAAAATTCCAGTCCCTCAGTAATTTCATTCCATTTTTATTATCAGGAACTTAGGGTTCTAACTGGTATCATAGAAATCTTTAGTGAAATCTACTCCAGATCTCTGAGGGTGAGATATGAACTGACAAAAAAGACTCCTTTATCACTGTGCAGCCTGATTTGATAATATGACCCTGTCCTGAAAGGCTCCCCATAGCTGGCCCACAAATCAGAACTTCTGATTCTATGTTTGTAGTTCATATAATAGGCACGAGGAACTTCAGTTTGAATCATTACCTTCTTGTAATCTCTAATAGCTGCAGTGAGCTGTCATTCTAGATGTTCACTGTAACTCCAAGATTCTTGTTTGTGCTGTACGTCTCAGATACATGTCAGCCTTCTCACACTTCAAGCCTTTTTTTCTTATGTTTTGCCCAAAGCATCACTCTAGTTTAACACATTCTAGCCAAGGTTGAGGCGTTGGTGAGCATTCAAAAGGAGGTGAGACATCTCTGAACTGGATATACATAAACACTGTTATATTCTGATACCTTAAAATACTGTGCTAGAGTATCAAAAGGAACAGAAGAAATAGCCATACTACTCTTTAACCCTCTGGCCAAATTTAGGAGGCTCAAGGTAATACACCCTGTTTTCATGCCTAGATAATACATTGAAATTGTGAGAAAAATACACTGATCTATAAAGATCGATTAGATCATTAAAACTTCAGAATGTAAGAAAAAAATACATGTGGTATTCCTAATTTAAGTTTCAAACTTTAGAATATCATGTATCGTTTCAATAAAACAACGTTCAATGCTATTAGGTTTGATAAAGTGGTCAAAAGGAGGAGACCTGGAGCTGGGAAACAGGTCAATATCTTGGTTCTACTATTGACTATGTGGGTGCATTGGACAAGTTCCTGAACTTCCCTAAACCTCAGCATCTCCAGGTGTGAAATGGTGACATTCTTTCTCATATCCTATGATTGCTGTGAGGATTTAGTGAATTGTGATGTGATTAGAAAAGCACTCAATAAGTCCTACCTATTACTGTTATTGGATCAAGCAATAACTTTTGAATGGATCAGCATGAATCACTTCTAAAAAAACCAATTTTGACTCAATTAAAGGCAACTAAAATGCATGCTTGGAAAAAAAAGAAAAGCACTTTGACTCTATCTTCATAACAGGTAATATCTTCAATGTACAAATCACAAATAGAAAAAGCAAATTCAATACATTTTAAATAAATTTATTCACTAAGTTGTGTTCTATCCAGCTTCTAGTATTAGAATGCTTTAAACATTCCTTTCTAAGTTCTTTCATTGCTAAACCTCTACAGCTGGTTTTGCAAACTCATTTTTTTATCCCTAGTCTCAAACTTTCCACAGGTATCAAGTCTGCAATGCTTCCCCACCCTTCCTTAATCTGGCAGTGCTGTCCCACTTTCTTCCTATGTCTTTACTGAAAGGAGCTGGAATACTAATACTGGGGGGAAAAAAATCAAAGCAATATTTCACTCTCCTCAGAAAAATGTCTACATTATCTGTTTTAAACTGGCACTCATTTGGCCCCAGAACAGAACCCAAAATGAAAAAAGATGTTGAAAAGTTTATTATTTAAAATGGGCTTATAATTCAGCTGGAAGAATCCACACATAAACAAGTTCCCAATTTACTTAGCCAAAGATGTAGACATGGTTCACGCCAAGTGAGATCTTACTAGAACAGAGCATCTCAGTTTCTTCTTACTGTTTCACAACCTTTTCATACCAATTCAGGAAATGCATTCTAAAAATTTGCACATACAAGGGCAGACATCGGTGCCCCTCTTCATTCTTAATGGAAACCAATGGTAAACAAGGAGAATAAAGAGTTGTTAGCATGATATTCCTGACCTGTATCTCTAATCTTACCGCATCCCTATCTTCCACTCTCTAGACTTTCCCTCTTTCTCTGCCATTATAATGGCAGTTTGGTTCTGAATTTTGTTTGGTTAAAAATCCAGTTACCTAGAGAATGGTACAACCATCAAAAAAAAAATACAGTTGGTGATGTCTTTACTCTAAATATGAGTACTATATCAGGGTAATTTCATAGCAAAAAGAAAAAATACATAAACCTATGTTGTACATGCATACAATTATGATTATACTATGGTTATTTGTATTAATTAGACTTCTTGCACTGCTATAACAAAATACCATAGAATGAGTGTCATGAAAAACAGAAATTTGCTTTCTCATAGTTCTGGAGGCTGGAAGGACCAGATCAAGGTCCCACAGGATTGATTTCTGGTGAGGAATTCCTGGCTTACAGATGGCCATCATGTTCTCACATGACCTTTTCTTGGTAAGCATGCATGGAGACAGAGAGAGTGGGGTGAATTAGGGCAGGGGTTGGGAAATCGAGAGAGAGAGAGAGAGAGATTGAGAGAGAGAGAGACAGACAGACAGACAGATCTTTCTCTTTTTATACAGCCAGGAATTTTCTCACATTAGGGCTTCTCCATCCTTCTGACCTCATTGAACCTTAATTACTTCCTAAAAGCCCTTTCTCCAAATATAGTTAGGGCTCCAACATATGAACAGGAGGGCATAATTTAGTCCATACTGTATAATAACCATATTAACACCACTCTGATATACGTTTATTCAAGAAGTTAATATAATCTGTTATAATTAATTGTCAGATCATCTTACCTAATTCTATAGCCCTTGCCAGACACTCTCTTTTATTTCTAGGCCTATCTCAATAACAAAATATCTTTTCTTATCACATTTTTCTCCTGGTGACTTCATTGAACATACACAGCATCATTTCAGCAGTTGGTGTATAGAATCAGCAACCCAGCTTTTCCCATGCCAGCCAATTTCTTACACTGTACACACCAGTTCTGTTTTATGAGATTTGAACATGGCACTTTTCCTATGTAGGCTTGTCTAATCAATCATTTCACACTAAGATTCTTAAAGTTGTTTATCCTCCCACTCGTTTGAGATCTGGAAGCTGGCTACTTCACATCCATATGTGTGTTCACATTTCATGTCTGAAATCCAAGCTTCACACACTTGAAATCTCACTGACTGTCAAAGGAAAGGAGAACTTATTTCATTTCATTATGGTCACCATATTTTACTCTGTCTCCCTGAGATTTTTTTGGTTTCCAACCAGTATATTACACTAATTTTCCTCTCTTACCATTAAGTTTTCTGAGTACTCCTCTTCCTGTCATGTCAGTTAACCCACATACACCTTCAGTACCTCTTCACCTCCAACATCATAGATATCTTCCTTTCTGAGCTATGACCCTCTGCCATGTAATGATCTCTTTTCAAAAGACAGAGATCACATCTCATAGACCTTGTAGACCACCTTCAAAATATATATTCAGAAAGTTCCACATAACTCAAAGGAACCTTTAGACCAAAGCTATCCCAATTGCCTGTAATACAGCTTGGAGTTTTCATTAGGATTTTCAAGGAAAGTCACTTCAACCTACCTTAATAGTGTTCCTAGGCCCTTATTATAATAGTAGGACAGTAAAACTGGTTGTTGAATTATTATCAAGTTTATAAATGTCTGGTAAATATAAATCTAAATGTCATTTTAGGTGGTTTCAAGTTATTTGGGGAATAATTTTAAAAACTTAAATGGCTTCTCGATCAACATTGGAAATTCTATTAAGACCTCTTATTTATCATTAATCTTCAGGTTATTGTGATTACATTTAATGCCATTCCCTTCTAGGGCCTCACTTACCTGATTATTCCCCCACTTACAGCTGAAGGGAGTCATGATAGAGGCTGGATCTAAACTGGCTCATGAGGTTATTTTTTAAGACTTTAGAATTGAGACTGGGAGAGGTTAGTCAGTCTCTGTAGGCCTCTTAAGCTAAAGGCATATAAGTCTGAGATCTACAAGGTCTTATTCTGGCACAAGGAGAGCCAGTTACAGAGAAAAAAAGGTTGAAGCTGATGTGCAAAGAGAGGCAGAATAAAGATGTAGGTAGCTCTACTGGGAGAGAGGGTGACTGAGAGAGTGAGCTTGGTTTCTAAGGGGCTCTTCCCAATTGCTATGTCTGGTGCCCTCTGAGGCTCAGTTGCTATTTCTGCACTTGAGTTCCATGACCTTCCCTTATGTGTGGGTTGAATGATATGATGGACTGTTCGTGACCTGCCCCTCCCCCACATACACACAAATTCATATGTTGAAAATCTAATTCACAGTATGATGGTATTTGGAGACTTTATAAATAAAATTAGTGACCCTATAAGAAGAGACACTAGAGACCTTGCTTTCTATCTGCTCTCCGCTATGTGAGGATACAGCAAGCAGATGGCCTTTTGCAAATCAGGAAGCAGGATCTCACCAGACACTGGATCTCGTGACACCTTGATCTTGAACTTCCCATTCTCTAGAACTGTAAGAAATAAATGTTTGTTGTTTAAGCCACCCAGTCTATGGTAATTTGCTATAGCAGCCCAAACTGTCTAAGATAAGTGGCAACTCCCAAAACATGTCCACAGGAAACCTCAAGTGTGACCTCACGTGTAATAAGTCTTTGTAGATATAAGTAAGGTAAAGATCTTGATATGAGATCATCCTGGATTAGAATGGGCCTTAAATTTAATGATAGATGTTGTTTTAAGAGATGGAAAAGAAGACAGGGACACAGAGGAGAAGACATGGCAGAGATTAAAATCAGGTTTACATAAGCCAAGGAATTACAAGGATCTAGATAAGAGTCAAACAAGGATTCTCTTCCAGAGTCTTCAGAGGCTGACATTTGATTTTCAACTCCTATCCTCCATAACTATAAGAGAATAAATGTTTATGGTTTTAAGCCACCTGGTGTGTGGTAATTACAGTAGCCCTAGGAGACTAAGACATTCCATAAGTCTTGTAATTCTTTCTGCTGACACTAACGTAATATTTAGTTTTGCAATAAACAAAAGTTCTTTTACTAAGACAGAGGTTATTTATAAATCACAGTTATTTCACAAACTCATTTTTAAAATTATTGTTATTGTAAGACAATTAAAATATTATTAAAAATATTGTTAATTATATATAACTAGAAGATAACATGTAACTAGGACATTAACCTCTTCATAATTGTATATTTGGCCATTTGACATAAGCTCAATATCCAATATGAATATTTCCCTAATATTCTAAAATGTAAAGATTTTTGCATGGATTTACTTTTCCAAATTTTTGTTTCCTAATCATCCATGGGAATGGTAATTGCTTTTTCTTTATTTAAGTGCAGTAGAACTCTATAGAATACTAAATTAAAAACAGGAAAAAGTCATCTAATAGGAGAGGGGAAGAAGCATTATGTTCTCAGGACTTTAAACTAAAATCACCACCCACAGTCTCTTTCACGATAGATGGGAATCTTCTCTTTGGCTGCACCCCATTAACTAGCTGATTCTTTAGTATTTGGGGCTATGGTAAGAGATTCTACCTTCCCACAGGAAGACATCCAAACAGCAAACTCACATATATCTGTAAAATAGACCCAAACACTGGAGCAAGTGAATTAATAGAACTCTCTCAGTTTACAGAGAAAAATTAAGACTCAGAGAGGTGATGTGTTTTCCCTGTAGCCAAAGAGCTACTTAACACTACCTTACTGCTATTAATAGCCAGTCTAGGAAGGCAACAAGGCTGGGCTACTTAGAAATGTATGAGTTTGTTAAGGAAAAGAAAATGTAAATAAATTAAAATGGCAACAACACCAAATACTACAAGATTTTAAAATGCTATTTTGTGGTCACTGGAGGAAACTCTGATTCCTGCTTTCAATTCAATCTCTCTGTCCCTGAAGTGAATAAGAAAGAAAAGTTAATGTTGTTTTTGAAAACTGTGTTGTTTGTTCAATAAAGTTTGAATAGTAAGAAAATTAGGTTCTGCCCTGCCCTTGTCTGTATTTTTCATTTGGGTCTATAGTCCCAAACTGTGCCATACATCTACAAGCAAATTAATCCAAAAGGAAAAAAAAAATGGTGTGTATTTAAAGTTCAAGGCATTTCTCAAACATAAGCATTTGGTTCAATGGGTCACTGATTCCATTTTCAGCTTACTGATAACAAAATCCATATATTTAAACATTAAAAAAATAATAAGGAAAACCTTTTACTTGTTTTTTGCTTCTTCTCTGTGACATTTCTTGAGGGTTTAGGCATTTGACCCCTAATTTTATTTTCACTTCATTGCTCTGACAGCCAAACTTCATACTTGGCATTAAACAAAAATCAGTCTGAGCAGATGAAATATATAATTTTCTTGGTTTGGGAAGGCCTGCAATGTCTGGTCACTTACTTCCCAGCCATCTTTGTTGGTTTCACAGGCAGAATGGGTCATGCAGCTTTGTGATGAAAGATAAATTAGAAAGAAAAGAGGGAATCTAGCTATCTGATCTTAGAGTCCAGCAAAGGGGAGAAGTACTAGATAGTTTATCACTACCTCAAATTCTCATTCTCTTCCCTTACATCCCTCATCCCCACACCCCACTCCCCCATACCAGGACATGAATGTCCTGAATTTAACATTCTTGACATTATTCAGACAGCAAAGTAGTTTAAAAACAAAACAAAGAAACAAAGACAACAACAACAAAAACATTGCCACTGTGTTTTCTGTAATCTTTATAATCATTTACTTCTAATCTCATCTATAATCCTGAAAATTAGTCTTTGGATTTACCTAGAAAAACTCCGGCCTTATCAATGATTCTGTTAGGCTTTCCTGAATGCTTTTACCTTAACATTTACTTCCTCAGGCTATTGGCAAGTCAATCCTCTCTTTGGTCTCAGCTCTTTTGTAAAAAAACTTTCAGGTGAGATTTTTAGATTCTATGGAAATGAGAACACCACCCTCCCTTCCTTTAGCTGAATCTATGTTTGCTATTATTTCTCACAAGGAAATGGCAATTTGTACTGAAATCACTCACTTCTTGGCATCGGCTAGTGAATATTCTCAAATCTTTAGTTATACTGTTTGGGGACAGAAGAAAGACTGCTGCTTCTAAACTGGAACAGGAGCCACACAGGGCCATTGTCTGAACGAGATTTAAAAACAAATGACCAGGCAATGTGCAGAAGTGCTGACATTTACCCGAATTTATGAACTGTGACTGAATTGTGTATGTTTTGCATTGTCATGGAAAAGGAAAATATGTAATTTAAATATCTGCTCCTCAAAAATAAGCAAGAAAAAGAATATTCAAGACAAAATAAAAAGAAATTTGAAATAAGTTTTAGTTTTTCCTACAAGATTTAATGAAGGTTTGTACATGTAGCAGTTCAGACTGTGAGCACTAAGGGGCAGGTCATAGAGGCAGAGGTGAAGATGTGCGTTGTTCCTGGTGTTGTTCAATTCAGTGGCCCCACCTTTGGGGCAGGGCTTGGACGAGAGCTTCCAGAGAGTAGGCAGGCAAGGGACAGATACCTTCTCACCTTAAACTTGCCTGAATGATAATTAATGCCAGGGCCCTGCTAGAACACCCTAAAAGCAGCGTCAGAACTGGGAAAGACTTGCCTTGCTGTTGCTTTGGGGGCTGGAAGCTGACATGTACTTTTCTCCAGTGACTCACTATGTTCTGCTTGGAACTGGGTTTACCCAACATTCAGTACCTCCTTGCCCTTTTAATGTAAGAATATATTTATATTATTTATTTCTCTTCTCTATGTGCTTGTATATTCTAGCCTTTCCGGCTTATTGCCATTATTTACGACTCCACTAAAATGTAAAACTGACTTCAGAAATGTCAAACAGAATAATGGGAATGGAGAAATTAGATACAGAAGTCAGCTATAACCAGTCCTGTAGCTTCTACTCCTATATGGCAAGTGTGAATTATTTTTTTATATTAACTGCTTTTGTGCCAGTGAAAAAATACTATTCTTTAAAATGCATACACACACCAACAACTTGTCCACAGAGGTAAAAAGACCATTTGCTGAGATGTCAGTTTACTGAATTAAGCCTATGTTTAGTACTATCTCATTTTCATATTAAAAAGGCTTACATGTTCTTTTTTAGAGACAATATCCCGCACAATCCTGTGTAATCTCATTTTGATGGACTATATTGAAATCAAAGTGGGGAAATGAAAGTGAAAAAAAAATGCTGAATTATCCAAAATAAAAAGATTGGAATAATTTTTACAAAACCACAAATACTAGTAGATAGGGATTATGAGTCAAAAATAATTTGACCAAATCTCTATTACCCTAGAAATTAGAAAATATTTGTCAAATATTGGAAAACTGGAAAGCCCTAGATTCTAGTTGTGAATCTTTTTCTAACTAATCATGTAACAATACACAAATTCTTCAATATTACGGTACCTACATTTCTTCATGTGGGAGAAAGAGATCTAGAATAGATAATGTCTAAAGTCTTCTGAGACTCTAAATTTATTTAGTTTTAAGTCATTTATACAAATGCAGATTGTAAAAAGAATCATACAGGGTTAAAGAAGATATAATTGTGAAATTCACTGATTATTTTAATAATGGTATTTTAAGCTTAAAATATAATGTATAAATTTATTTTTATGTGTTTAATTTCATTTGGAACTTAATTAGAAATCCATGTGGTAGATGCCATTAAACAAATTTTTAAATGTAGACATTGAGGCACAGAAAAGTTAAAAGACTAAAAAGTACAAGGCCAAGACTAAAAATCCAAGTTTCCAGAGTCCTAGTATTATGCTTATTCTTTTAAGCCAAGCTACTTCTTCAAGGTACAAGAAACATAAATAACCTTTTAAAGAAACACTGAATACATTTCTAAAATACTGAGATTAGTTCCAGTAAGTTTGAAGGAGATAGTAGAAAACAGAAAAGAAACAGCTCCGAAAGGCTCAAAAAAAAAAAAAAAAACCCACAAAAATCACACATACAAATTTCTCCCCAAAGCAGGACAGGCTGTTATTAATGCCTGTGGTGAATATATGCTGTCTTAGTTTAGTTCCTTGGAAACAGACTCTAAATTGGAGATTTGTGCACTCGAGATTTATTGAAGATTGGTCTCGGGAATTATACATGTGAGGGAGTGAAAGAAGCAGGATCAAGTACAGGACAGAGCTGAATCATGATGTAGTGGCAACACAGACCTCAAATGATTCCTGAGGGAGCTCTAGAGCTGTGATCCCCTACAGAGCTGTCTCTTATTGAGGTGAATAGGACAGTCTTTTCTATCACCACACTGATCAGCACTGGACATGTTTCCCACGGGACGGGGAAGTAACACTGGATGGAATGATTCTCTTCTGCCAAGGGAGATTTTCACATAAGGACTCAGCCACAAGATGTCAGTACCCAATAGCCCCAGTCACTAAGATAATCAGTTCTCTCCATCCCAAAAGGGAGACCTGAGTGGCACACCATAGCATCTACAACACAATTCATCTCATGGTTAGGTGGGCTCTCTTTTTTTACTTAGACACAAGAAGCTCAATCTAATTTTTAAAATATGATTTGGAAAAACTGAAGGGAGAAAGAAAGAGACACCTCCTAAAAGTCTAATATCTATCTATGATTGTCAACCGACTAAATCCTCAAATAAGATTCTCTTTATGTATATCACACATACATAAAGATTCTCTTTATGTATATCACACATCTTCTAGGAACTGACCAGAAAAATCTCTTCCCTTAAAAGTATTTGAGAAGAAAAAAGGAATCTAAGAGGTGACTGCTGACATTACTCTCTCTCTTTGTGGAAGTTAAAGGCAGATTTAATCTAATTCTATTAACCTCTCTGATCATGTTTAGTCATCCTCCTCATCAAAGACATTTTGTATATTAATCATCTTATTAACCAAGAAACATTTATTGATAACCTGCTATCTATAATATGGCACTTGCCTGGGTAATACGAGAGAGATATAGAAACATAAAATCCAATCTTGCCATTGTCTTGTATAAAAGAAGGAAATATATGACACTGAGTAGATGACACAAAGGGGTCATCACAACGTGTAGCTAAAAATACACAGAAAATAATTTAAAATTAGAATTATATGAAATACATAAAGAACCATGACTAAATTAATCATATTATAGCATAGAGATTATATTGGTAATGGTGGATAATAGGAGAAATAGATTCAAGGTTAGAAATAGCAAGATTGTAGAAGGCCCTAAATACTGAACAAATAAATGAAGACTCTATTAAATAGGTTTTAAGAAAGGGATACAAGCAACTTGGCCTTCTAAGAGGCATGTAAGATGCATGTGAAATGAATTGGATTAATAGGACAACTCAAGGGTTTGAAAATAGTCTTTGACATTCAAGGGCAAGTTGACTTTCCTGCCCATCAGCTTGACAGGTGTAGATAATCAGGTTGTTATGGAAATGAAATAGGAGATAAAAATCATCAAAATCAAAATGTCTGTATACCTTTTACCTCTATATGGTATTACTATATATTACTAATCAAAAATTTTGTTACATGCTTTCTAAAAAACTTAGCAATTATTTTGTCAGTTCCACAATAATCATCGATTTTCCCAAAAGATAACCTTTCATTCTCAAGAGTTTTGGTTCAAAATAAAACACCAAATAAATTTGCCTAGACTATTTGAAAGTTTGCCTAATATTTTCCAAGATGTGTTATCTTTGTTTCTCTATGTTTAACTTCTATTCTCTCTGACAATTTTACATCTAGCTGGAAATCTAAACATCTATTTCCCCTCAAGAAATATATTAAACTGCAAAAACATGATATTCAGGGTTTGAATAAGACAAAACAAACCAACCTCAAGATATTCATGAACTTCAAATCATTCAAAATTCAGAAATCTGTATACATTAGGCTTCAAGAATTTATATGTGTAATATGACATGCTGTCTGCTTTACATCTAGACAAAATAAATAAAAATGGAAATGGTTCTTTGGTAATCTTAATACACATGAACAATATATGTCAGGTTGGAAATCTGTTATGAACATTAAAGAAACATCTTACATATGACTTTTGCAATAAAAAACTTGACCCAAATATTTTGTGGCTACATGTGATTATATCCCCTCAATTTTCTCAAGCCCCACAATTTAGACAGTTTCTCATTAAAAGAAATATTTGAATGATTTTAATGCAATTTTTTTCAGTCACTGCTATTTGCATATAGACTCTATGTATCAGTCTCTATCTCTGCTTACCTTTTAAATAGTGGAGTTCCTCAAAACTAGGTTCTAAATACCTCCTTTCATGTGTACTCTTTCCCAGTTGATCTCAGCCATTCCATAAATGTAGATTCCATGTACAATCTGATAAATGCTAATTATGTCTTTAATTAAAATTTTCCTACTAGATCCAGGCTTATATCCAACCATCCACTTGAAAACTACATTGAATGCCTCTTAGACATCTCAAATAGCTCAATTGTCCCATATGTGTTGTCTGGCTTTCCCAGACGTATGCCTGGTATAGTCATCCACATTTCAGTAAATGGTGCCATCATGCACTCAGTTACAAGCCAAGAACCTAAGAGTCATCTTTGACTCCTCCCTTCTCTCATCTCTTTCATCCACTCATCAGTCTTGGTGCTTTCTTATAGATCCTCACATACTTTTCCTTCACTTCCACTCTTACCAACCCTAATTCAACCCACAGTTATGACTTGCCTTGATTATCCATTAGCTGCTCTCCTAATTTCTACTTTATCCTTTCAAGTTATTCTCCTATGGAGCCACAAAAACGAACTTTTAAAAACATAAATCCTATCATAGGAGCAAAATACTTACCACTTAACAATCCTGGGCTTCCTATGACTGAGAGGGTTCCACAGCTTGACCCTTGTTTTATTTGTCCAGTCCTTCATTTGCCCAGCTGCTGGACTCACTGCTCCAGTCATACACCAAACTCGTCTTTATCTCAAGACCTTCAAATTTCTTCTTTTCTTGTCCTTGCATGTGACTAGATCTACCTCAATCATTGTGTCTCAATTTAAACTTCACCTCAATAAAACACTTTACTCCTCAAGTCATCTAAGTAAGTTCTCTAGAATTTTCTTTATTTTAAAGACCCAGTTATTATATAAAGGCTCAGAAACTCCATTTATGTTCTTTACAACACTTTTCACAGTCTGGATTTTATATTTATCTGATTATTTATTTGTCTCCCCAACAAAAACATAAATCAAGACTCAGGATCTATTCAAGTTAGATTTCTAATACTAACCACAGTGCCTGTCACTTGGAAGATAAGCTAAAAATACTCTGGAGTGAATGAGTAATTACATGGATGAATGAAATTTGGAATTTAAATTTAAAATGTCAACAGAACTAAAATGACGAATTCCCTTCTAGATATAAACTGTCAAAGAGCAGCCATCTTGGGACAAAGTTCTTCTCAAAGTCATAGTATGGAAAAATATAGGCAGTTAAGTATTTCCACAGGGGAAAAAAATAGACCATTCGTAATAAGATTGCTATAAATTTCTGGCTGTTTCAGAAGGAAATGGCAGCCTCCAGTTTAAGCTGAGCCAAGGACAGTAAATAGGGTGTGGTAATATACCTCAGAAATTGTGTACATTGGCAAAGTTGGAGGAAGACAATTTTTCAACTGCGGCTTCTACCATATTTGGGTATGAGACAGTATCATTATTAGTTTTTTTCTTCCTTTCAAAAATCACACAATTTTTAATTAAAAAAAAAACTAGTTCTCGATTCTTAAAAATGAGCTTAATTTCATAATCTTCACATTTAATAAAGTGTGAATTAACAGTACCTAAAAGCAATGTCATGATATAGAAATTTATGAAACACTATGGCTTTATTTAAATTTGCTACAAAATCACTATTATAATTAAAACACTTGGGTTTAGCTTACCCTGGCATTGCAAAAAAAAAAAAAAAAAATGAACTAGTAAGACATATTTCTAATGTTAAAATAAATTAGTAATCTTCAGTAGCTCATTTTATAATTTTGGAACCAAGACAGGTTTCTTCTGAAACAGAGGATTTTTTTTCTGACCTCTGACATTATTTCTCTGTTCACTGGGGTTTCAACTTCACTGCCAAAATGCCAGTCCCCACTTGTGATTTAAAAAATGATGCGTTTTGCTTGCTGGGGCAGAGACAATATATGTGCACCACTCCTATTTTCCTCCTGGACGCACAAGAAGACTGTATCCCAGCCTTACTTACAAATTAGGGTGGGGCTCTATGACGGAATTCTGGTCAATGTACGAGGAAGTGATTTATGTTACTTTCAGGTTTAACCCCTGCAACATCTTAGGAGATCTTCTGTAATTCCTCTCTTTTGTACTGGATAAAGGTGAAACCTTCCGATGGAGGAGTCCAAAGATTTCAGCTCCACCGAATAGAAGAAATTTAGGTCTCTGAGAAGTTTTATAAACCACCCTTTATTTTAACCCTACTAATCACCATTGGATTATAATGGGCTTAAGGTTTAAACTTTTATTTTGTTAAACAACTGCCATTTTGGGATTTTTATAGTAGCTAGCCTTTCCTGACTAATACAATTGTAAAACCCAGCTTTTCTAAGAATTTAATTAAAAGTAGTGACTTCTATTTGTATTAACTATATGATTATGTTAGATACTATACTAAGTACTTTATGAGAATTACTTTATTTAAATAAGATAATTATCTAAGTATCTTTTTCTTTGCCAGGTATTTGTATCATTTTATTACTAATGACTTTATCTGTGAGAATACAGTTTTGAAGTTAGGACAACACAGGTTTAAATTTTGATTCAATTACTATTTCTGATTTTGTGGCAATGCAGATAGTTGAAATGCCTCTCTGAGACTTAGTTTCTTTATCAATAATATAGACCTGTTAATATCTAATATAGTTGGTTACTGTAAAAATTGATAGAATATTCTATGCAAAACACTTACTGTAGGAACTGGAATATAGCAGGAAATCAATAATGAGTGACTTACAAATGTGTGGTAGCACGTATATGATAATTCTTTTTAATTCTTAAAATATTTATCAGTCATAATGTGAAAAAAAGTGTGAATAAACAAAATATGTCACATGAAATTTTTTGAAGATTTTAATCAGTTCAACACTATGTAAACAACTCATATGTAAACAAGCATGATGATGTTTAGATCCTGCTGCAGTCTATAGTTGTGTAAAGAATGTATCAGAGCAAATAGAAACCTTCTGGGTCCTTTTGATTTTAGGGAGAATACCCTCTTAATTATGATTACATAGCCTAAAGGAGGAACTCAATATTTAAAGACAATTTAAGAGAGAGCAAACAAGATTACCAGTCAAATAACAAGAATGAGATAAAGTTAACTGCCAATGTGCATTGGAAAAAAAATAGTTTCTGCTATTATTTAGAAATAGATATAATTTTTGTGTTTATAAAATCTCATGATATAAAACTCAAGTATTCTTCCACAACAAAGAAATTATTCACAATGTAAGTGCATGCAAAGCATTGACTTTGCTTTTTAAGTATCAGAATACTTTTTAGGACTCTTGAGAAGCATGCCATTGTATTTATTTTATTTTACCCGCTTACTCAAAAGCATTTATCTTGTGTATTTTCTTTGAATTCTTCTTTGAGAAACTTATCTGATAGACAATTAAGTTTCCCTTTCATCTTATAATAAAGCACATATAGATTTTAAAATTAAATTTTAATATTATCATTAGTTCTATAATAATTAGGACTCTTTCTGTCTCTCTCTCCCTTCTTTCTTTCTCCTCTTTTCTCTCCTCTCCTTCTCTTGATACATGTAAGATCATCTTGAGAGTATCTTATTAGATACTTTCCTATAGATTTATTCTATTAGATATTATCATGTTAGATAACCTCAAGATGGTCCTAATTGTATATATAATCAAGAATAATTGTTTTTCATTAGGTCCTCACTGGGTACTTTATGAATTCTTAATCCAACAGAGTAGTCATCCCTATCATTAATTGTATTTGTGAACTAGACCTAGTATTTCTCATCTTATCATGATAGAAGGTGGCAAAAAGAGGTGTGGCTTGGAGGGATGGCTAAAAGTCTCTTAACAAGAGCACAAACAGAGCAGTTTATCTATAAAGTCAGCATTAGTTCCTCAATCTGAAGCAGGGAGTGACCCTCTCTCAGCCATAATTACTATGAACATCCACTCTCAGACTCCAGGGAAGCAATCGCAGTGCACAATTTAGGAGTTATGTTGTGGATAGTACAAGTTCTTCTATCTTATGATAGAGTCTCAAAGAACCTTTTATCAACTCTTGTCCTTGCAGGGCCTTATGAAATATCCTTTCTACTATCTGAACATTTTTCACAAAATAGAACTATGCCTTTAAAAATCAGACACTTTATTCAGTCACTTTATGCTTCCAATCCTTCCACACAATGAAATTTCCATTGAAAACTTTCCCAAGTAGCATTACTGTTTCATGTGTATCACATAATCCTTCAGTTTTTTTTTTCATTTTGTACTTGTGATGCACCTAGAACAAAGTTAGCAACCACACAATCAATCTTCAGATTATTTATAAGAAATTTTTGGAGACAGATACTACATGAATAGTTAAACAATTATCAAAACAAGTAACACCAACAAAGTTTCTATATATCAAAATTATTTTTCTACCATGGTTCTCAATTAATAATTGAGAGAGAAAATTTTTAGTGCAATCGAGAGAATTTTATGAACTCTTCAGTAAAAGAACTAAAGATAATTAATTTGTGTTAAAAAATATAATATGTAATACAAGTGTGTTAGTTCATATGAGCTGCTGTAACAAAAGTATAATCTGAAGGCTCAGAAACAACAAACATTAATTTCTCACAGTTTTGGAGGCTGGAAAGTAAAATGAAAGCACTGGCAGATTCAATGTCTGGTAAGGGTTTATTTATTCATTCATTCTTTTGACGGGGATTTATGAATGTCTTCTAAGTGTCCTACTCTATGGCAGGTACAATGGTGAACCAATCAGACCCAGGCTCTGTACTCACTGAGCTTATGTTCTGGTGGGGAAGAGAGATATGATCACACAATAGCTGTGTAAAACTCCAAGTATAATGAGTGATATAACAAAAATGTAAAGGTACTCTGAGAGTATGTGTTAGGAGGGCTGATATAGTCAGGATGGGCAAGGAAAAGTTCTTGGAGAAAAACATAACTCAGCTGAGAGCTGAAGAATGAGCAGAAGCTAACTAGGTGACAGAAAGAGTAGTGTCATCCACGTAGATAAAATATCATGTGCAAAGAGCCTACAACAGGTCTTTGTCATAGAGAGCCAGGGTAGCTAGTGTGAGGAGTGAGAGTAAGTGTGGTCAAGATGCAGCTACAATGATAAACCCATGGACTACGTTTTTATCAACTATTAGTGATTATCTTTCACTCATAAATATTTGTAACTCTCTAATGACATAGAATTAGGCTAATATTCACAATTTCCTTAAGCAACCAACTTTGTACTTATCAGGAGCTAAAAGCTCAGTGAATACTTTCTGACTTAATGAGTTTTCTAACTCATTTTACCTTAGAAGAACATTTTGATTTAGTAGTTAGAGTAATGACCATGAACTGTGTTTTATGTTCTACAGAATGAAAATTTCTGAACTATTATTACATTCCAACTTTAGTAAAATGAAAAAGAAAAAATTCCTGTCTAGTGAAAAATATTTTTCCCTATAAAATAATTGACTCTCATTGAAATTCATATTCAAAGAACTAGGTAGTAGAGAAGCAGTCACCAGATTGGAATGATTAAGAAGAGGCTATTGAAAGCACAATTGATTTATAGTGCTTGCACCCAAGGTGGAAGTTAATGGACAAGATATTTTTGGTCATGTATTTTCCCAGTGACAAGGTTTTTACGGACAAGCCAAGTATCACTGAGCTGATGAATTTATTAGGCCAACCTGATGTCTCAGGGAATTTTGGCGTGGGGGGCGCCAAACAGCCTGTCAATGAGAACTTTTGGAGCATTCTTCTGCTCTGCTGGAAGCAAAAGCAAATTCTGAGACAGGTAGCAGTTATTTTGGTCTAGGAATCCCTAGATTAGGAGGCTGGATCCCAAACACGAACTGACATGGAGGACCTCCATGAGGACCGCCCGACTCTCTCAAGGCTTGGAGAGAGCACTGCATTCATTGGTCACCATCTCTTTTAAATAACACTCAGAGAATTTCTAAGGCCAAGAATCCTCCAGGACACTTTAAATTCTTAAAGTTATACGTTGAAGCAATTACATACTACCTGATTTACAAGTGTCCATTCCAGTGTTTTCAATAATGGAGTTGCCTTCAGAACTACTGTTTTGCCCAAGTTAAATTTTCATCTCATTGAATTTCCACCATAGAAGTAGACTATTTGATTTCTCTAAAGCAAAGGTTTGAGGGCATGGAGCTAATGCATTTTTTATTGTACCTTCTGGGGCTTTATGACTACACACATTTAAAAAAAAATTCCTACAATTTTAAAACATAGGGGAAAAATAAAAGAAAGAACCACACAAAGAGACATATGCCAAACATCTACATTCAACAGTCGTTAATAGTTTACCTTTTATTCAAATCTAGATTTCTATATGTAAATAGAGATATATCAATATTTATGTCTATCTTTTTGGCTATATTTTACAAAGTAATTTAAAGATATTATGACACTTTCCCCTAAATTCTTCAGTATGAAAAGGAATGCTCTCCTATAGTCATAATAGCATTATCACACCTAAAGACATCAACAATTAATTGTTAATAACATCAGATACTCTGTCTATATTCAAATTTCCCCCAAATGTGTGTTATGACTACCTTTTCTTCTAAATGAGGATTTACTCAAAATGCTCTCAGTATATTGTTTGTGTCTCTTAAGTCTTTTGAAATCAAGTATACTTTCCAGCCTTTTTTTTCTCTCCAAGCCATTAACCAGATATCATTTACAATATCTCACATTCTGCAATTGTCTGTGTTTTCATGATGTAATGCATGTGTTTCTCTATGACCTGCATTTTCTATCAACTAAAAGCTAAAACTAACATCATGTTTAGATACAAGTTAAACACTTTTTGCGAAAATAGTTCATGGAGAAATTGGTATTTGTTATTGCATGTCATTTACAGAATGCCTGAGTCATTAACTTTTAAATGGTGCTAGATTAATTTTGTTACAGTCAGACATTTCTATCATAAATGTATATTTCCACCTTTGCAATTAACAAGTGATCTGTGGAGAGAAACTCAGCATTATGTGACTATCGTTTCCCAACAACATTTCACCAAAAACTGTTAGTATCCATTGAAGTTTCTTCCCTCAGTTGTTTAAGTAAAATTAGCAAAATGGTGCTTTCTAATTCTACTATTTTTTTACATTTATTATGCTTCTGTAAATAAATAAAACCTTTTTCTTATCAACTAGGCTCACTTTTTTAAAACTTGAATCTACAGTTTTTATTGGAAAAACAGGTTATTTTGTTCTTATCTTTTAATTACCAATTTCTAAAGTAAGGAACCGGTATATTTTTCACCTGCAATGGTGCCAAGTGAGTTTGTTTGATTTATAGTCTGTCCTTAGTATTACTATTGATTCACTGCTATGTATTTATATAATGGATTTCAATGAATTATAGTTGTTGTTATTTTTGACGCTTGAACTATCCCAATTTATACTAGGAAGAGACACTTCAGACCTTTTGATATGATCCCATTAGATCTTGAATACTTTCTTTTGCAAAATATGTAAGACACTCATGATATAAAAGGCTCAGCTGACAAGGCCTCCGCCCCTTCTGCCTCCAAGCTTCCAGCTCTGTAATCAGCTACTTCCAAAGGGTCCTGATTCCTTCAGTGTGAATTATAATTGGAAAATAAAATGTGGGTGTGGGTAGTTTTGATTTCTACAAGGAGCCTGATTACTTCAGAACTTTTTCAATAGAGAGAGCCAGAAAAATTATCTTTTAAAATTTTAACTTCATTTGGTATTTTCAACTTAATTTAACATTACTTAGTTTAGTTTAACCTTAAAATATTTTGTGATCATACCTTTTTTGTTTATTGCAACTCTTGGTTCTTAAGGAAAACAGCTATTACTACTAAAACAAAACAATGAAAATAATTTTAAGATTCTTCTACCTTTTTAAAAAAAATTATAATATATCTCTAAGAATAAACAGTACTATGTTCTAAAGTCACTCTGATGTGAATATTTATACTTTGTTGGGCTTGTAAGTGCTACAAATTTTGTCTCATAAAAATCATCTCTTTACATTCTTTTTCTATCCTTTTAGTATAGACCTTCCAGTAGCTTCCAGTTATCTTAAGTATGAAATTTAATTGAATTTGGTTTACCTGCCCCTTTATTCCACATTTTTATAATCCCTCTTGTTACTCTTAAACCAAGACTCCTTCCTCCAAATGAAGAAAAAATTAATTCTCTGACACTTCAATTCCAGTGCCAGTGTCCTTACTTGTTTCCTCATTTTTGAAACTAATACAATATTTTCCTCCAATATTAACAGGGCCTCCAATAAAACCAACAATTATAATATTTTGAAAGACACTTGATTGTATATTTGTGCTATTTAACATAGTTGTTGTGAATAGAAAGAAAGAAGTCATTTTAAGTCATTCACAAATTGATACTGTGATACTCGAGACGTTAGAGTTAGGTATTGAAAATTATCCACAGTTGAGCTTGAGAAGGGAAAGTCTTGAGTTGAAATAATTATTCTGACAACTCAGAGGGGAAACAGAACTTAACTAAAGAACAATACTACTGTGGAAAAAGTGAGAAATTTGGCTAACGTTAGTCTAATTGAGTGTCTAGTTTGATCAAATTCTCAAAATAATTGCTGGGCCTTTCTACTCTACCTGACACCGTGGGCTTTTCTGCAGTCTTTAGAGAATTGTGGAAAATAATTTCATAATACACTCTTGCCCAGTATCAAAGTTGTGGCATTTTTCACACTGGCTTTCAGTGTTTTATTTTGTGTAATGACTTTGACTTTCCCCTTAATAGTTAGCATTTACTTAACAGACGATGCATTTTTCAAACAAAAAATTTGAGGAGATATTTTATGAAGCAGAAAACTTGTGAAATTCTTTATGAATTTCTGTCATTTTTATAAACTGCACTAACAATCTGCCTCTATTCTTGTGACAAATCTGAATATTGTTTTTCCTCTTTTTAAGAGTCAATAATGAGATAAATAATGTTAAAATGATTTTAATTTACTTGAGAATGTCATCAAAGTAGTCTAGATAGTTGAATTACATTTAAAAAAAGATGAGAACAGATTTGATTACATATATTAGACAAGAATATTTAATGAAATTTGTATTTGTATAGATCCTTCTAGATTTTGAATGCATAATAAAATATTTAGTGTTTTTGATGTGATATTTTGACTGCATTCTCTTTTATTTACTCTCAGAATGTTCACTTTAGATAACAAGAATTTTCAGATGAAGTTAATTAAGGAAAAAAATAAACTATCAGACTTTTTAAAGGAGAAATACAGGCATACAGAATTTAACTGCATACAAGTCTTTAATCTTATGAGTTTTCAAATGGATACTTCTGTATTTTTTATGCAATATTTCACTTTGTATATGCATTTTAAAGACATCTAATTTTGAAGAAAGCAAACTAAAACACTTGGAGAAGGATCTGTGGAAATGTTTGCTTTGAGAGCCCAAATAATGACTTTGAAGATTTATAAATAATAAAAAGGATCAACATTTTTGTGGGTTCTCATTAAGAATACTGAAATGTAATGAGTAAATTATAAAGCTTAGATTCATCCCTTATAATCTAAATTTTTCTTTTGGATATATAGTAATAGTAGACAGAAGAAGAATATAGGAGAGACTAAAGATCAACTCTTTTGGTATGTTTGAAAAATAATCAGACATTAAAAAGATACTAAAGCAAAAAAGAAGAAACGATTTAACTGTACAAAATAATATAATAATGTTCTTCAGTCACTGAAGGACATAAGCAATCTTATTTCCAGCCATAGACATCTTAAATAAGAACACTTTGATATGTGACAGCTGTGGCAGTCAGATAAGAAAAGCATTGTGAAACAGTAGAGAAATAATTTTTCTGCAACTTACTTATAGTCATCAGGATCAGGGCTATAAAGGTAGTGGAAGGCATAAAAAAATCAACCCCAACATTCAAAAGAAAAAAATTCAATACTTATTTTGTAACATTATACATTGAAAAGGTGATACTGTTCTTTCACTTTTTTCCCCACAATTTTTAGATATAAATTGGCCCGGTGAAGAATTTTCATTGGTGCCAATATATGTCTCTTGGTCATTGTCAAATGTTGTAAAACAGCTGTAAAGCTACTAAAAGTAATTCAATTTTAGCAGATTCTAATGATGTTTATGCTGATAGAATAATATTCATGGCATGTAGTTGAATGGAGCCTCATGGAGCTCTAACAACCTTCTGGCCTAATATAAATGTCTATTATATCTCCCTAAAGAAGCCAAGGAGAATTATTTGATATAACATACTGAGACACACTGTCCTCTGTTCCTGAAATTCCCACTGGACATTGAGCCAAAATATCAGTTCATTTACAAAATACTACACACTTTAAATGGGGGGAAAAATTGTTGGAGCATCTTTTAAACTCTTTTCTCTCCCCAAGACCTCTGAGTTAGTGACAAGAGCAAAAAGAAGGGGAGACAAAGAGAAACATTTGTTCTTCCCTTCTATGATGGAAAGGCTAAGAAATCATATGGAAAATATGTTCTGACAAAATACACAATATAATCTCTAAAAAATACCCTGTATGCTCCTTTACCCAGAGTACTTCAACTGTGAAAATTACATTCTTTAACAATTATAAAATGTATCTTTTAAGATTTAGACTTTTAAAGTAGATTAGTTCTAACACTGTGGCCATTATTCCAAGAGGATTAGCTTTCTCAGAGAAAAAGCAATCCTGTGTGTTACAACTCCTAGAAAGAAATTAGCCTGTTCTTGAAATAGCCATGCGGTGTTCCAAAAATAAGAACTGTATGACTATGGGAATCCCGGGGTCAAAAATCCAGGCACGAGGAATTGTGGTCCCATGTCAGCTTGCACCCTCTCCTTTGAGAGAAGCCGAAGACTTTGATGCTGTTCTAACCACCATTCTTTTTCAGGGGTGACCCAGAGGCTATGTCGATCAGATGGATCTGTGGGACTGTTTGCATAGGTCAGCAGGAATAGAAAGACTAGAGAATAACATCAAAGTCAAAGTCAAAAGAAATCCATTTTTTCTAGAGCACATAGGATCAAATACAGAAAAACTGGGAAAGCCTAGTTTCTCTATATGGTGATTGTTGTGAAACCAAAATAAAATTTTTGCTAATTCTTTTAAAGTGTTCATTAAATCTTGTGGTCTTATAAATAAATGTTTCTTGATCTACCCTACTCTCAATATACAGGTATAGTGCTTGGGATGTAACTCAAATAAAAATAAATTCAGTAAAAAAGTCTTCTTTGCTTAAGGCATATTCTTCATTTGCTTTTTTCACACGGCAGTTGTCACACATTGCTTTACTTTCTAACTTCATAGATTTATCTGTATCTGTCTTATTTCCCCTAATAAGGTATAAAATTCTTGAGCAAAAAGACCTTGCCTTATTCATCTTGTCTCCTTCAAAGTGTTGTAGACCCTCAAGAAAGACCAAAGTTGGTAAAATAAACTAGATCCACAAAAGCACAGCTGGCATGAAACAAAACTACCTCACAGAGAAGTGCCCTTCTTTTTCTCCTTCTCAGACACTAATGGCAATTTATATAAAAAGAACATGAATAACATGACAAAAAAATCGAATGGAAGTGGCAATAAAAATGGATTCTATTTTTAGAAAAAAAAGGCACATTTAAACATTTTAATATAATTTTGCTCTACTTTCTCAAAATATATTGTACATTTAATCTAAGGGTAGCAGGGCGACAACCACAATTATGCATAGTTGTAAGTAAAATGTTTTTTTCTATTTTCTATAATAGGTCTAATCTTTTTTCCACACCAACAAACAAGGAAGTAAAAATAAAGAATACTTTCAGTTGTCTATTGACAGTGTCTGTCATTTTTTTAGTATTTAAACAGCAATTGTCCATTAACTCCACCTATTTCAGATAAAGGTTCAAGTTTTGGGATTGTAGTTCATGCCATTCTCCCACTTGTTTATACATAGGTCACATATATGCACACACATATGAATAATAAATGCACATAAATTCACACAACACCTTCACAAGATGGTATCCAGGTGAATAAAGAGGAAATCAGACGCCTTATTTGCATAGAGAAAAGAGAGACTTAAGTCAATGGACTTTTATTTGCATTTTCATTTGTCTTTGCTTTAAAGCACCAGATAACATTGTTGCTTGTTCTTATTTCTCTGTTAAAAACTGTGGCCGTTCTTTGGTGACTGCTACTCTTTATCCCTGTTAGTCTAATCTTCATTCACAGTGTGGCACCTCACAAGGCCACCCACCTATCAGTAGATCGCTCAGCATGGTGATTCTGTAGCAGATTTGTTGGCTCTTAGCCTAGGAACCCTCTACTTCCAGTTCCTTTCCATGACACACAGAAGCTTGAAAATAATAATTCAGGCCCACTTTCTGCCTAATTACACCATGCCACTTTTAAGAGCCCCATGACTCTAGCTGTGTTTTTTATTACTGTGGTGTAAGTCCCCCTGCTGTCCTTGTTACTATGGGACCCTCCTGTGAGCAGCCTCCTCCCGAAGTTCCAGAAGCATAAGGCCCCTTTGAGTTCAGTTTTTCCCTCAGATGATCTAACATCATTTCACCTTCCCTGGGTTTTCGTCCCAGAAAAGTAAACTGAAAGATAAATATGTCTGTCTACCTTTCTTTTTTTATCCTTTCTCTCTGCTTTCCATATTACCATCGTGTAAGAAAAAAGTTTCCCCCCGAACTCTTTTTCTTGTAGTCTAGGAGTTCACACTCTATGACATCCTCTTCTTTCTCAGATACATTTGTCTTCTTCCTTCCACCAGAGATTCTGAGGGTGGATGGGGTACAGAAAGAAAGAGGCTGGATAACTAATAAAGAAGGTTTTGCAAAAAAAAAAAAAAAAAGTTTTCTTATTACATAGCAAAATGAGTGGCTTTACAATGGAGTCCAAAAGAAGAAAAACACTTGGTGAAATTGAATTAGCCTTTTAACCTTTTAACCACAGGAGACATCAGAAATCACAGCAGAATCTAAAGCAAATGATGTCAGTTCTTCTCTACAGAATTCACACCACTGCAAAACTCTTCTGTAGATTGGTTGAACTTAGCTGCAAAGTCTAATCTTAAAGACATGATGTATTCAACTACAAACATTCTTTCTTCAAAATATCATGCTAGTTATATCATAACAAATCATTTAACACTCTCTTAAATGCTCAAGAATAAACCTGAAAAATAACACTGCAGTATAATGACTAATAATGACAACAAACTAACTTTTAGAAATACCAAAGAATTTAGTGGATTGTGTCCAATTATATTATCAACTGAAAAAATATTTTTATACAAGAATAATCAGAAAACATGATTCCAGTTCAGAAAATCTACCACCTAATAAACTTAAGCAACGTGCCTTTTAAATTTTTTTTAAATAACCTTGGTTTAAGACCTAGCTCTGTGGCAGAGTGGGAATCAGTACTAATTTCTTCACTTCAGTTCCATTCAGCTGAGCTATATTCTCCCTGGGCCTATCTCTCAGTTTAGCTAAACACTTATTTATTCCTTGTTACATGTCAGGCCTTATAATAGATACCAAAGATTCAGCAGTTCTTGCTCACAGAATGTTTATAATCTAGTATGGGACAGATAAATGTATATTAATGATAATTCAAAGTATGTAAGGTCACACGCAACAAAAACAATATAAAATAGGGGTCCCCATCCCCTAGACCATAGACTAGCACTGATCCATGGCCTCTTAAGAACCAGATCACACAGCAGGAAGCAAGTGGGCTAAAAAGCAAAGCTTCATCTATATTTGCAGTTGCTCCCTAGCACATCACTACCTCAGCTCTACCTCAGATCATCAGGCATAAGATTCTCATAGGATCACTGGTCCCTCGTGCCAAAAAGGTTGGAGACCACTAGTATAAAGTATAGCTAAAAGATCAGGCAGATTACATTATTGATTTTTTTTCTAGTTCTATTATAAAAATTTCACATAGTAAGTGTTGTTTGTAGTGTTTATCTAATATACAAATTGAAGGTAAAACATTAAAATTTTATTTATTAACAGGAAATCTCTTAGAATAATTGCTGTTAAGGGAGAGGATGTGGAGCCATTGACTGGTAGGATGGGGGACTGATAAAAATAATATTCTTAAACCTCTGTATATTATCACAAAGGACAAACTAGAGAAACTGTTTCATTTTCTTCCATAATATCCATCAAGATACACTTTACCTGTCTATAAAATCCTTTATCTATCAAATAAACCCTTGTAATGTATTTATCCTATTTTTAATCTATATTGTTTCAGAGAGAATATACTGTCTCTAAATTATATATCCACATAAGACTTTTGCAGCAACAATTATATTCTGTTCATATTGACCTATGCAGATCTAGGAGGAAGATATACAACTATACTCTGCAGCATACAAATATATATATAATTTTTTTCAATGTCATATGCTAAAGTTAGAAAGAAGAAAATCATAAAGATTAAAGCAGAGACAAATGAAATAGAAAATAATAGAAAAGATTAACAAAGCTAAGAGTTGCTTCTTTAAAAAGATAAAATTGACGAGCCTTTACCTACAGTAACAAAGAAAAAAAAGAAAGCTGACCAAATAAATAAAATTATAAATGAAAAAGGACACATTAAAACTGATACCACAGAAATACAAAGAATCATAATACTATGAACAATTATATAAAACAAATTGGACAACCTAGAAGAAATGGATACATTTCCAAAAACACAATGGAAAATCTGAACAGATCAATAATAAGCAAAAAGATTGAAGCAGTAATTATAAACATGTCAATAAAAAAAAAAAAAAAAAGCTCAGGACCAGATAGTTTCACTATAGAATTCTATCAAACATTTAAAGAATTTATGTCAATTATTTTCAAACTTTTTTTAAAAATTGAAGAGGAGGGAATACTCCCAAACTCATTTAATGAGGTCAGCATTATCCTGATAGCAAATTCAGATACACTACAAGAAAAGATGCAAAAATTCTAAGCAAAATTCTGGCTAACTGAATTCAAAAACGTATTAAAAGGATCATATACCATAATCAAGTGGGATTTATCCCTGGGATGTGACAATTCAGCATGATTCTTGCAAATTAATCAATATGATGTACCATATTAATACAATAAAATATAATAATTATATGATCATTTCAATAAAAGCAGGAAAAGCATTTGACAAATTCTAACATCTATTTATGATAAAAGCTCTCAACAATTTAGGTATAGAAAAAACTTTCCTTATTATTGGCATAATAAGGGCCATTTATGCCAAGCTCACAGATTCAATGGTGCAAAAAAAATCTTTTATTTAAGATCAGGAACAAAACAAGGATTCCCACTCTTACTAATTCCCATTTAACACAGTGGTGGAAATCCTAGCCAGAGCAATCATGCATCAAAAAGAAATGAAAGGCATCCAAATAAAAAAGAAGTAAGTCAAAGTGTTTCTGTTTGCATATGACATGATCATATATATAGAAAATCTTAAAAAGTCTACCAAAAACTGTTAGAATATAAGAACTCAGTAAAATTGCAGAATACAAAATCAACATAAAGAAATCAGTTGCATTTCTGTACAATAACAACAAACTATCTGGAAAAGAAATAAAGAAAACATCTCTTTTACAATAGCATCAAAAACAGTAAGATACTTAGAAATAAGTTTAACAAAGGTAGTAAAGCATCTGCACACAGAGAACTATAAAACATTGATGAAAGAAATTTTAAAACGCACAAATAAATGGAAAGATATTTAGCGTCCTTGGATTAATATTGCTAAAATGTCCACACTACCCAAAGCTATCTATAGATTCAATGCAATCTCTGTCAAGATTCTAATGGTATTTTTACAAAAATAGGTCAAACAATCTTAAAATTCACTTGGAACCACAAAAGAGTTTGTATAGCCAAAGACATCTTGAGAAAGAACAAAGCCACAGACATTGCACTTTATAATTTCAAATTATTTTACAAAGCTATAGATACTGGCATAAAAACAGACACATAGACCAATGGAATGGAGTCGAGAACCCAGAAATAAACTCATGTCTATATGGTCAATTAATATTTGGCAAAGGAGCCAAAAATGTTCAGTGGGGGAAAAAACAGTTTCTTGAATAAAGTGTGCTGAGAAAACTATATCTTCACATGCAAACAAATGAAACTGGACTTCTATCTTACATCAATTACAAAAATTAACTCAAAATAGATCAAAGACTTCAGTGCAAGACCTGAAACTATAAAACTCATAGAAGAAACAATAGGAAAAAAACTCCTTGACAGATGTCTTAGCAGAGATTTCATAAATATTGCAACAAAAAGCAAAGTCATCAAAAGCAAAAAATAAATACATGGGATTACATCATACTAAAAAACTTCACGTCAAAAGAAACAATCAACTAAATAAAAAGATAAAAAGGTAACCTACAGAATGAGAGAAAATATTTGCAAACTATATATCCAGTAATAGATTAACATTCACAATATAAAAGAAAATAATACCCCTGAATAGCTAAAAAAAAAAAAAAGTTAGATTAAAAAATGTGCCAAAGACCTTAATAGGCATTTTTACAAAGAAGATATTCAAGTGGTCCACAGGTACATGGAAAGGTTCTCAGCATCACCAATCATCAGGAAATTCAAATCAAAACTACACTGCTATATCACCGTACATCTGTTAGAATAGCTATTATCAATAAGATGAGATAGAAAGTGCTGGTGAGGATGTGGAGAAAAGGGAACCTTTATACACTGTTGGTGGGAATGTAAATTGGCACAGCCACTATAAAAAAATAATGTGAAGTTTTCTCAAAAAATTAAATATAGAACTACATATGATCCAGCAATTGCACTGCTAGGTATATATTAGAAGAAATAAAATCACCGTCTCAAAGAGCTATATACAGCTCCATGTTCATTGCAACATTATTTATGATAACCAAGATATAAAAATAACTTAAGTGTTCATTTGATGGACAAATAGATAAAGAAAATGTATATACATACAAAGTAATGTTATTCAGCCATAAACGAGAAAGAAATTTTGCCATTTGTGACAACATAGATGAACCTGGAGGACATTATGATAAGTGAATTAAGTCAGAGAGAGAAAAAAACTGCATTATCTCACTTATATGTGGAATATATAAAAAAAAACAAACTCACAGAAATAGTGAACAGATGAGTTGCCAGAGGCAGTAGGCAGATGGGAGAAATAGGTCAAAATGGTCAAATGGTACAAACTTCCAGTTATTAGATAAAGTCTAGAAATATAATGTACAGCATGGTGATCACAGTTAACAAAACTGTATTATATATTTGAAAGATACTGATAGAGTAAATCTTAAAATTTCTCACTAAAAAATAATTGTAACTATGTGAGGTGATAGAAGTTTTAACTAACCTTAATATGCTAATCATTTTTCAGTATACATCAATCATTAGGTTGTACACCTTAAACTTATATAATGCTATATGTCAACTATATGTCAATAATATTGAAAAGTAAAAACTCAAATTGCTTACATTAAATACGTGTAGTTCATTATGTGCCAATTATACCTCAATAATGCAGTTAAAAATGGAAAAAAAAGTTAAAAAAAAGAGAGAGAGACGACCACCTCAAGAAGAGAGAAAAGAATGTGCAAAGCCATAGAAGCTTGAGCAGAATTCTGGGTCTCTCGAGCAGCATAAATTTCAGTGTGGCATCAGTATGGGGTTGGGAGGAAGGGACATTGGAAGGAGAAAAAAAGCAGAGTGCAGAGATGAATCCCACAACCTTGTAGGTGAAAATGCTTGATGTGTGTATGCATTTCCATTCCACTTAGCTCTAGAAAAGAATTCTGGCAACTGAATAGTTTGCAATAACATAATTCTGTAGATCTTTCACAAGTCTGTTGAATGAACTCCCTAACAGTACAGCAATATGCAGATATTTTTTGTGCGAAGTTTTGTGAACCTGAAAACTGAAATGCAAACAAAGTTATTAGATGTGATTTTAATAGAATCTAATTGGGAAAAATGTGTGATAAGAAACAAAAAAGTTAAAAAAGAATCCTGTCTTAACTAGGGAATTAGGGATAAACATGAGAATTAAAAAAGGAAAGAGATGTCATATGCATTATTATTGTGATAAAACCTGGGCAAACAATAAGAAAGCTGTAGACAGTAATTTGGCATGAGTCAGAGGAAATCTCAATTACCCAGGAAGATTTTTCCAGCTCTAATTTATTTAAGTCTGTGAATATTGACAGATTTGTTTAAAGAAACACAACAATACAGGAAAGAAGCTAGAGAGAATGTGCCAATAAATAAAGTATGTCAAGTTCTGTGCCAAGTTATGTTACCAATGCTCTTTAAAAATATGACCCAGAATTACTATTAAGTGATAATTAAAAGGAAAACATATGCTCAGCATGGGTTTGATTTACTGGGGGATGGTAAATTTTGAAATCCTTGTACTGCACAAATTTGTAATTTCTGTTATATACCACACTAACACAGGCTAATATATATGCTTTAATTGATTAAAAATGCCAACATATGCATGATCAATTTGCTATTTCTTTTGCCATAAATTTTATCATTAATCCATCATGAGTTCTATAATAAAAACATTAAAATTTTTTACATGATTATTATAAACCCATATTTTGAGAGAAACTAAATCCAGTAAAATTCCAGCAAACAGAAGAAAAGGAATAAGTAGACCCTTAAGAATGACTTCTCGGAAAAGTTTAAACTAGATTGTAATAATTGTGGAGACTTTTTTAAATCTAGAATCAGTGCCAATCTGCACAAAAATAAGTTCTCTCATGCACTAGGATGGCTTGTTCATTTATGATAACCCACCAAATAATGGGAGAGCCACCAAATTAAATCAGTCTCTGGAAATAATTGACTCCTACAATAATACTTTGTCTACTTATGAACACTTATGACCAACCTATCTGTCATCTTGCCATATGCCATTTTCATAGAGATTCTTAATACTTTCATTCCCAGAGTTATTTGAACTCTGTTTCAAGGTCCACTTCAATATACCATGAGGCCAGCCCACAGGAGCCAGTAGAAAGAAGAAAGAGAGCTCTAATTTCTTCCCTTTAATTCTCAGAACACATTAGAGTCACTCCCTGACCTGGTGTCACAGAATAAAATGAAATGTTACTTTTGTTTCAGATGGGGGCTTGGAGGCAATTATGGAAAATCTTCACCATAGAGGGAAAAGTTGGAAGGCTATAATCTGGATATTCTGCACACTCCACAAGTCTAAGATTTACATTTTGTTTTATGAGTGAAAGTTTATTTCACGATAGATAAGCAGTGCCACTCTACTTGGGCTTGTTAAAGGACGGCACATTTCACAGTGGCTAAATAAATGTTGATGTAGAAACCAGAGCCCTGGGGTTACTTGCCTGATCTGGATCTAGAGAAATACAAAACTGCTTTCATAGAAGTCTTTCAAGAGATCGGAGTGCTGTGATTAGGATGTGAAAACTGAGGAGTTTGCTTTCTAATATTTCCTTTCCACGCTCCCCTCTGGGCCATGACGGTTAATTGGTCTACTTGAGGCTGAGTGCAGCAAGCTCAGCGAGCATTGCTGCATACGTATCTTGGAGTCAAAATTACTTCTTGGGAATTTCACTTTTTGTCAATGAGAGATTCCAGAACAAACATTTTATAATCTGTTTGCTACATTCTTCCTAGTTACCTTTACTGAATGACTAAAAGATCTACAAGTTAGCAGCTGCTTTACAAAGCTCACATATGAAAGTTATATTATTAAACATTAGCTTGGCAAAATCTTTTTAGAGCTATGGTATTGAGTATTGCTGACTTTTATCTAGTTTGCCTGTGACTAAAGTGATCCACGTGGATTAAGGCAATAATTCAATTCTGAAGGTTTTCTTTGTATTTTAAAAACAAATGAAATGTTAAACAGTTGTCAGGTGTTAGCTTGATCTTTATTATAACTCTTTGCTAAGATTATAAGGATTATACTGAGCACTTGAAGTAAGATGTGAACAGTGACAAATACCAGGTTACCATTATCTTATTTCAGCATCAAAGAAATATTAAATAATCAGATAATGTCTCCAAGCTCTCAAAATACTAAATCCCTTTATGCTAGCCCACACATGCTACTGATCATGAGGCAACCACGGGAACTACACAAAAGACAGCATATATGGTTCTAGTAACAGATTCTGAGTCCAATATAAATTAGGAATTAAGATATTCTGTTGTGATTCATTTATGTCATGTACCTTTTGGCAAGAAAAAAATATGTGTTGCAGGATGTCTTCTGGCTTCTGAAGCTTATCATGGACTCTGCTTGCTTCTGGTGATTCCTTCATATTTTTCACCTATCTTTGGATCCACCTTCAAAAACAGAGATATAATAGAATCTTGGCATGTTAGGTCTGAATTAAACCTTCAAAACAGCTTAATTTAATCAATTCACATTATAGATTAAGAAACAAACCTATGAGGTTATAGTTTGTTTGTAGTAGAACTCAAATCTTCTGACCTACAGCTCAATTCTATTTTTATTACACCAAAAGACTCTGCTTATTGAAATTTTATTGTCTGCCTGCTCTCTAAATTATCATTATTTATGAAGAAAAAAATATTTAGAATTTTTTGACATAATTCAAACCTTGCTTTCCATTTTCACTTGATGAGGTAGGTGTTTTTCAGTAAAAATCAAGAATTCTAAGTCTACCAAAAAGTTAGCACGTTTTCTTCAGCACACCCATGTGTAGTGATGATTGACTTTGCTCCCTCTCTCTTCTACTATCTCATTTCTCTTTTACATATGGTGCCTACATTTCTTTGAACAGATGGTTTATTTTCACTCACCATCCACTTTTCTTGATAATTTGATTTTCCTCATCCCTAAATTTACTGAAACCTGTGATTTTTCCTAGATGTAAATCAACAGTTTTTCTCCTGCCAACAATACACCTTACTAGACAGAAATGACTAGACAGAATGACTCTCTTCACTCCTTATTCCAGTCTTACTTAAACTTCTGTATCTGTGGATATTTTCTAAGACTAAACCCTTCATCTCGAATTTGTTAGTAAAAATTAAAGAGCTTGAAATAATAATTTCTGAAACATCAAGAAGTCTCAATATAATAGGCTCTAAAAAGAAATTTATTCTTCTAAGGGCAATATTAGGTCAACGACCTGTGGCTTTCATTATCTTCACACATTTTAAAATTGGTAGAATCACTCTTTCTAAAGCTATCAAACTTGAATGATAGAACTATTTTCCTACTTGGTTACTATCCTATTCTATTCAATAAGTGTTTAACATTAGATTGTTTATAAATCTCCCCCCTTAAAAATGAGAGATTCTTGCTTTAAATCCTGCTCCAGCTACTGCCTCATTGATCTGCTTCCTTGCCAAATAAATGGATCAAAATTCTTGTCTACACCTGCTACTAGTTAACTCTACTCTCAGTCTCTGCCTAATTGGGGTGGGGGTGGGGGTCTGTCCTTTCTCCCCTTCCTCATGGAAATGGTTCATGTCAGGGTCACCAAAGATTTTCATGTTGCCAAATTCAACATTCACTTCTCTGCCCTGATTTCAACTATTCATTAGCATTTGATGCAGTGTTATTTCTTTCCTCTTTAGACATTTTCTCCTCTTGGGTTCTCAGACATAACCCTCTTCCATTGAGAGTTCAGTACCAGGCTCTTTTATTTGTCCTACCTTCTGTTCTTAAGCCTATTTCACCTAACGTATGACTTTTAAAGCCCAGATATCTACATGTTGATGCTTTTCTAGTCTTAATCTCTCCCCTGATTTCCAGATTCATATACTTCTTATCTAATGGCATCTATTTTTGGTCTAAATTCAAACTTAAAAAGACCACTCTTCTACCTTCCTTACTTTCCATCATCTCAGTAAATTGTGCCACCATCCATCTTATGGCTCAAACTCAGATTATAGCAGCATCATTGATTATTTTCTTTTTCTCGCCATCTACTTCCAGCCCATCAGCAAATCTGAAATATATCCAGAATCTGAACAGTTCTTTCTTTTCTGCTAAATGTTGAATTCAGGCCACCATTATCTCTGTCAGTGACAATATAATTTGTATTTAATTGTGTAGAAAATGTACTGAAGGAGGCCAAGGCAAAATGAAAGTTGGGAGACCAAAAGAAGGCTTATGCATTAATACGGTAAAGGAGAATTGGTCAATAAACATATGCAAAGATACTCGACATCATCACTCTTCAGGGACAAGCAAATTAAAATCATCATGAGATACCAGCATGGACCTGCCAGATGGCTAGAGTTATAAAGACCAACACCAAGTACTGGCAAGGATATAAATCTCATATTTTGGGGGGAGACCAAATTGGTACAAGCGTTTTGAAAACTATGTGACAGATTCTGATAACAGTTAACATATGTTTACTCTGTCCCTTAGCAATTCTACTCCTAAGTATACACTGGAAACAATTTCAATGTTTATTAACAGTAGAATGTATACATAAAATATAATAAATTCACACAATGTAATACTACATAGCAATATAAAATAATGAACCACTGCAATATGCAACAAGATGTATGAATTGCAGAATCCATGTTGAGCAAAAGTTTCCAGACACAAAGAATATGTTTTATATGATTTCATTTATATGAAGTCAAAGAACAGACAAAACCATGTTATGGTGATAGAAATTAAAAAATCAGTTATTGCTTTATGGATGGAGGGTGCGTAGTAGACGAAGTGAAGAAGGGAGAGATTTTGACCAACTAAGGACATGAGGGAGTCATTTTAATTTCTAAAAATATCCTATATTTTATAATTGAGGGTGCTTACAGACATGTAAAAATTTATCAAGCTATATATTTTAGGTGTATATATTTTATAAATTTTAAAATAAAATTGGATATATTTATAATTTTTTAATTTAAAACTTTAATCAAAATTTTCAAATGTTGAAATAAATTTTAAATTTATTTTTTAAAAATTCAATTAATATGATTAATAAAATAATTAATAAGATTAAGGTTATCTGGGTAATGTTTAACCTTTTGCATTTTCATATATATTTTAGAATAGGTTTTTCAAATTCCACAAATTCTGCCATGATTTGACAAGAATTATATTCAATGTATTAAATCAATTTGGGAAAACACTGCCATCTTTATAATCTTCAACCTAGAAACATTGTGTTTAGGGTCATCTGTAAGTTCTTCACTGTTTTATAATTTTCAGTGTAGAAATTTGAATATCTACTGTTCAACTAATTCCTAAGTATTTACATTTTTTTTACATTATACACTCAAAACAACTTATTTTGTGGGAGGTAAAGTAAGTAAGATTGACTAAATTACTCTTCTAAGTTCACACAGTAGTTTAAGAACAATGCCAAAAATAGATTCTAATTATGTGACATGGAGTCAAGTGTGTAAATTATCAATGGTCACAAAGAATGTGACTAAGTAAATGGGGAATAGGGAAAATCACATAAGCCATTATTAATAAAGCTAGATTAGAATACATCCTTTCTAAAATTAAATGTATTGGGATAATATTGGTTAATGACATTATGCAAGTTTCAGGTATACAATTCTATAATATATCATCTGTATTGTGTGTTCACCACCCAAAGTCTAGTCTCCTTCTGTCATCATATATTTGACCCCATTTACCCTCTTCACCTTTTTCCTTTGCCCCTTCTCCTCTGGTAACCACCATACTGTTGTCTGTGTCTATGAGTTTGTTTGTTTGTTTTATTTGTTCAATTGTTGCTTTTTGTTTTATATTTTACATATGAGTAAAATCATGTCCTTTTCCCTTTTCTGTCTGACTTATTTCACTTAGCATGATACTCTCAATATTTCATCTTTATGGGTGAGTAGCATTCCACTGTATATATGTATCATATCTTCTTTATCCAATTATCTGTCAAAGGATACTTAGGTTTTTCTATGTCTTGGCTATTGTGTGTAATGCTGCAGTGAACATAGGAGTATGTATATCTTTACAAATAAGGTATATAAACAGATATAGAAAAAGATGTAGGTTGTTTTCATTTCTTGGCTATTGCAAGTAATGAAGCAATGATCATAGGCGTTCATATATCTTTATGAATAAGGTATATGAACAGATATAGGAAAAGATGCTCAACTTCACTAATTATAAGGGGAATGAAAACCAAAACTACAAAATGATACTATCTGACATCTGTTAAAATGGTTATTATTGCTAAGACAAGAAATAACAACTGTTAGAAAGGATGTGGAGAAAAAAAGAATTCTTGTACACTGTTCATGGGAAGGTAAATTGGTGCAACCACTATTGAAAACAGTATAGATGTTCCTTAAAAGATTAAGAATAGAATTACCATATGACCCAGCAATCCCTCTTCTCAGTATCTACCGCCAAAATTTGAAAACATTTATTTGTAAAGAATGCAACCTTTTTATCTCTATATATATAGATTATGGTCACAGGAAATATCTGTACTTCCTAGTTTCATACATATTAATATTAGGAATAAATTATATCTGTTTTAAAATTCTTAACTATGGCCCAATACAAAAATATCCATATGAAGGCAGAAAAGTTTAGCTCAAAAACAATTTTGGGGCATCTGTTGATACTATTTATCTGTTTATAGTACTATCTATTAGGTGCAAAACACCATTTCAGGTTCTTTCACATATTAATTAATTTTTATTGTCTATGTTTTGTTATTTTCATTTCACACAAGGAGAAATAGGTACTTAGAAAGGTTAATTAAATTTCTCAATGAGAATTAATTTAAATTAATAATAATTAACTACAGTATAATACAACTGTAAAGTATGGACACATTCTTCAAAACCAAGAATGTCTAATTTTCTACCTATCATTTTAGTCAATAACCTATAATGGCTCTATTTTTAATTAATGAGAATATAGCATATGTTAAATATACACTTTTTTTTAAATAGATACAATATATTCTCATTTGACATTGTCAATATATTCTTGGCAGCTGCAACTTTAAGTGAAATAACCTACAGTATAACAAAACTAATTTTACACTAGGCCAATTGATATAAACTAGAGTTAAGTCTCAAAGGCACTTAAACATTTATTATCACAAAAACATGATCAAATTACTAAAGACCTAAAAACACTTCTAATACTAAACACTGAAATAAATGTGAGCTATACATACATATAAGAAATATTATGTCTGCTTATCCCAACTCAGAGTCAGGGAGGCTGGACCCACTCCCAACAGCTCGGGGCACGAGGTGGGCACCACCTTGGATAGAATACCCCTTCATTCAGGACACACTCACACCCACACTCACACTTACTCAGACTTGGACAATGCAGACACAGCAGTCCACCTCACGTGCACATCTTTGGGATGTGGGAAGAAACTGAAGCATTCAGAGAAAACCCACACAGACATGGAGAGAATGTGCAAACTCCACAGAAGACAGTGGCCCTGCTAGAAATCAATTTTTTTTTCTCACCATCGTTATAATGAAATGATGATGAATAGAAGGATGTTATTCGAGGACCTGCTGTACATATGCTGAGTGGGAGTGAGACTCAAAATTCTAAATGTTGGCAAGTTCTGAAACCAAATTAGTTTTCATAACATGGTTTCAATGTCTGAAGTCATTACAATTTCAAATCTCCCTACCATATTTTCGTACAAATTGTCTCTTAGAATAAATAAATTCCTTAGCATACTAACATTAATATTATTACAGAACTATTAAACAATAATTTAAATGCCCAGTGAATGCCTAACAAAGTTAGCTTAACTATGCTGCAAATGAGTATGTAAGTTACCAAATATTAAGTACACTTAAGTACTTAGAATAAGGCAACTGCTTTCTAAAGCTTGGCTTCCCATTTTTATCTCTATTCTGCCTTTTATTCTCATGTTCTCAAGTAATTAGGTGCGTATGTGTATTTGTGTGAGTGTCAACATGTGCCCATGTATATATGTATGTGTGTGGACACATGCGTGTGCATGTGTGTCCTGCAGGTAATGCTGGACAGTACTACAGTGCTCCAGTAGCCAAGACATTTCTAGATCTAGGGAACTGGAACTTTAGTACCTGAATGCCCCTGAGAAAACTACTTTGGATTATAGGAATTGATCCAACGGGCTTTTGAGCTAAAGCCCAACCCAATGGGAAGTCTCATTTTTCAAGTAAGAGTTTTTAGTTTTGTATGTTCATTTAGTTATTTTGTAACACCACTGGGTTTTAAACTCTTACTTTTTGAATACATTCTGGTAAGGATATTTAGATATTCTCTCTCATATACAGCTTCAAATTGGATTCAGAAACCCAAGGCAAGGGTATTCTTTGTGTCCTAACTCTTAAAGTTAATGACTTCTAATTAGCCCAGCAAGAAGCTAATGACTTGTAATCACTTGCCAATTGATTCTGAGTATTTTCTTTGTAAAATTAGCCTGGATGAAACAGGAAGACTCTGGCTGGTGGGGAAAAAGCAGAGGCGGATCAGAATTTAAGAAGTTACAAGGTGAGTTCTGGAAGATATTCAAGGTGATTGGAACCATATTTGTGGCCTTCTATCAATTATTATAAGACCTATAATGATGTAAATACAGCTGTATGTTTTGGAGACTATATGACTAAAACCCTGAGAAAATCAATGCTTACTATTATTTAAGTGACCTCAGTGTTTATTATTTACATCAATTCAACTACAAACAGTAGAATATGCATACAAAATTATACATCAGATTATTGATTTTATGAGATTCTTCACTTACAAAGATACAGTTACTTTCATTAACATTGTTCCATAAGAAGAGAGATAGAATATGTATGATTATGAATCATATAAACATTTACTGGGAATCTGCACTTGGCTCAGGCTCTGGGCTGTGCATTGAACATGAAATATAAATAATCCATAGGCCCTTTCTCCAGGAGTTTATGGTTTTTGGATTAGATTCATTGTCCCAAGTCAATAAATAATCACCTAGAGTAAGGCACTCTATGACCAAGAAAAACTCCATGGGATATCAAATTTGAAAATGCATGTATGTTTTTCTCAGATCCTTTGCACAAATCATATCTATCATATATATTTTTATATCTCTTAATATTTATCAGTTATTAGCCACATTGAAGTTCAGAAGGTTGAGAAAGGAGTCAATATAAAGAGGACTTGATGCAACAATGGCATTGGTTAGACTTATTTAAATTGCAAAAAATGTTTCAGATACTATTAAGAAACAGTCTAAAGCTCCAGCTATGGGGAAAATATCTAGTTTAAAAGACTAACATTATTCAAAGCATTACACATTAAAAAAGAGTAGCTTATGATTAGCTATAATAGGTTATAGTAGTGTGATAAGTAATTGGAAAAATTGTCGTTATTGCTCACTATTCATGTGTGTGTGTGTGTGTGTGTGTGTGTGTGTGTGTGTACATATATACACACAGAGAAAAACCTGACATTATAGAAGAATTTTCACAACCAGGATTTAAAAAGTTGTAACAATAAGGAAAATTTAAAAAGTGAAATAAAGAAAAAAAACTTCAATGTTTCAAACACTATCTTATCTTTTTTCCCCTTAGAAAATGGTTAAAGAGCAATTCAGCCCTGTAATTTTTTCCCAACAGAGAAACAAGGAGATTGGAGTTATCAGCAACACTGAGAACTCATTAAGCCATGGCCCTTTTGCCTTCAAACATCATCAATGCTTAAGTTTTCAATCCAGCAGCAGAATCACCTACCAACCCATTCATTTTTACTTGGCACCATTCTTTTTAACTGCCTACCAAAATATTCTATTTAACTACTATAAAAATAATAATAACAAAATTAGGAGTGTAACAAAAGAATAAGGCCATTGTATGTGCAGGTACTTCTAAACTGGCCTGTCATTTTTCCTGGTAGGGAGCTCTGAACTGAATTGGCAACCGAAAATCTTAGGTTCTATTCTCAGACCAGCCACTATGATTTTGCATGACCTTAGCCAAGATCTTTAGTCTCACCAGTCTCCTTTCTTCAGCACAAGTGTGTATGAGCAGTTGTGTTTGAATATGTGTGTGAAAGTATCTGGGTATGGCCAATCAGATACCTGATACCTTAGATTTTATTTTTGGGGGGAGTACCACTTCAATTTTGTTTGTTTCATTTGGTGGTGTTAGTTGATTTCAGTAATTCATATATAAATAAGCACATAGTACAAATGTATATATGTTAAGTAGCCTTATAATAAGCACATTGGTTTTTATACATTTACCTAGTACCAATGTCAATTAGAGAATCCTTGAAACAGTAGTCAGAAATCTCTGTTTTTTAAAGGATTCATGAATCTGTATGCCCCTAAAGGACAGAAATGAAAATGACAATTCAGAATAATACACTGACATATCAGAAAATAAAATAAGTCCATTGATTTTATTTATAAAACAAAACCTGAAACATGACAGAGTTCGTTGTTGTTTTAGACCAAAGGCTGGCTTTTCTTCTGATTTCTCTTCTCATCCCCAAAAGCCTTATTCCCCTACTACTCTCTATATAAATCTCTCAGCACCACTAATCCCAAGAGAAGACATAGTTTTGAAAACACAGGAAAGTTCAACCTTAACTGCTAATTGCACCAGTAAAACACAGTATGTTATCCTTGCAGATAAAACATAGAGAAAGCTTATTAATTGATTGTTCCTCCACACTACAGAACCCTCTGAGTAAGATTAGTAAGAACAGACACTATTATGCCCTATTAGCACTGGTAAATGTTTATGTAAAAAATTCCTAGCTTAGTAAATGCAAATAGTGGTAAATCACAGGCATACAATCTTTGTCTTCCTTTTTCCTTGGTCTGTAAAGGCATTTTTAAGATCTTTGTATGGTTTCTTGCTTCTCATTATTGAAGGTTCAGCTCAAATGTCTTCTAAGAAGAACGATCATTTTTAACTTTCCCATCTTGTGAAACACCCCAAACCCCTTATTCCACATTACCTTGTTTAGTTGTTATACTACTTTGATTATTATTATTTTGCTAAGTGCCTGCCTATCTCTCTCATTAGACTAAAAGTTACATGAGAGCTGAGAGGTTGCCTCCTTGATGCACCATATTTCCAAAGCTTCTATTAATGCTTGGCTTATAGTAAGCTCTCATGAATATCTGATCAGTAATGAATGAATAAATAAATTAAATGCTTATTTTCCCATTATAAAGAAAAGAATTGCATAGAAATAAAAGAGCTACCAATTGCAAACCAAACTCAGACTAATTTTACATGAAAGTACTAAGTGCTTACTAGATAATACTCATTCTACACTTGAATTTTCAGATCTTGATATATTAATCTTCTTGAAATTTTATGTAGAATAGCTATCTTATTTAATGTAGGGAACATGCAGGAAAGAATGCACAAATAACAATGGCCAATGAAAAGTATTATAATGAGGCAAAATCAACATATTCAAGCTTCTTCATGTGACAACTGGCTCAAAGCTGAATTCTAAATAACTGAATTAACATCAAGTTACCTTTTTCATGAATTTACAAATTGAGATACACTAATTCTGTCTACATTGTAACCTCATGAAACACAGTTATTACGAATTGATTAAAGTAGATTGCGGGAATAAAAATTCATAATCCTGTTTTTTTAGGGGTCACCTATGGACAACCAATCAAGCGATACAATACAAAACAATAGGAATCATTTATTTTGGTATATGTTCTAATTGTGTTAAGTGCCGTTTCACAATTTAATTTTAAATTCTCATTAAAAACCTTAAAAAAAGAATGGTATTTTCTTAACTATAAAATTAAAATGAGTTAGGTGACTCATAGTACTTTTTATGAATAATCTATTTTTGCTTATAAAATGTGATAAATTGTTATATGATTCAAAAAGATAACATAATTAAAGAAAATGACTATTTGAAAAGATTTTGATCAAATCATGTTTTAAGAATACTTGTCTAAAACACTTTCTTTTCTCCTAATTTTAAGTGTTAAGTCTGCTATGAGACAGAACTTTAGGTAGTAGTTGCAAGCTGGAAAAATTCAGTTGCAGAGAACTCACAATAGGTGTTCTCACTACATTTAGGAAAGAAAAAAGTCTGAATTCATTATGTATTATATTAATAGAAAAAGATACATATAAAGTTATGGTTTTTAACTTACACGCCTTTCCTTTGTTTTGCCCACGTCAGACCTCCAAGAACAACTGATTCTGAAAATCTGACATGGCTGCACCAGAATTCCAGATTCTTACGCTGAAGATTTACTTTCAAGAGCATGTTCTTACATAGTTAATGGTTTGAGAAGACAGTAAATCTGTAAAATTAAATGTCAATTTGTTAAAATTAATGACACAAATTATAAACTCATTAGAAGAATTAATTCATTGTGAATCAACAAGGAGACTTCCTGGTGTATATCCAGTACAAGCCGACTGGAAGCTTCCAATGAATATGCAGTAATCACAATGTAAAAGCATTTTGAAATATTTTTAAAATCCAAATTTGTCAGCCAGAATAATTTCTGAGCCTCGTTTTCACGGCATCAAGAAAAATTTTAGTTATTTACCTAAAGATTCTTGAAAAGCATCGATACTCTGGGAGGTGATCAGTAAAAGCTGACAATTGACTGATGTCCTGGTCATGGACAGATCTTCTGAGTCACACACGCCTTCTTGCAAAATAAAGACTGAGGTGTGGAATTGTACGTTTATGAAGTCACTCCTCTGAACTTATTTGTAATTCATGCCATCTAAGTAAATTCTGAAAACTTCATATAAAACAGATAACGCCCTGGTTAAATTCAACGTATATTGTTCAAGATAACATTATTTAATAGATTTTAATTGAGAAAAGTCTCATTAATTTTACAGTTTTATTTTTAGTTTAAATAATTTTGAGCTTAAGCTATTTAGATTTTCTAGGTTCTCCCATGTTTCTTTCTCACAATCATTGAAGAATATAAATTTCCTCTTCCTTTAACAGATTCATTGTTAAAAACATAGTTATTTGATTATTTTACTTTTTAAAGAGTCAAGTCTAGAAATAATATTGCAACAATATATTCTCATGGTACCTTATTTTTAAACCTGAGAAAATATTGATGAAGTTATTATCTTCAAATATTGAGTACTGGTAATAAAATTTCTGAAAATCAGGCTATTTGGCACATTAAAACTCACCCCATTAAGAATGTCAGGAAAAATTCATTCAAGGAAAACAACCAAAAATCTTAGATTAATTTTTATTCATCAAATTATATCCAAACCCAGTCTTCCTTCTTTCCTCTACTTTTATGTATATATTTTAGAGAATCCTGATGATATAAAAATAAATGACAACCAGATCATAATAGACCTCAGTCTTCAGTCTATTGGAAGAGAGATATGTAACTAATAACTAAGATACAAGCTAAGTTGTAAAGAAATTGTCACTTTCATGCATTGCCAATAGGAATATAAATGATGTAGCCAGTTTAGACAAGATTTTGGCAGTTCCTCAAAATGTGAAACATAGAATTACCACATTATCCAGCAATTCCACTCCTAGGTATTTACTCAAAAGAAATAAAAGTGTAAGTCAATAAATAAATAAATAAATAAATAAATAAATAAATAAATAATATACAAATATTCATAGCAGCTTCATTCATAATAGCTAAAAAGTGGAAGTAATACAAATGTCCATCCACTAAGTAGCATGAAACAAGCCAGTCACAAAAGACCACATTCATTTAGATTTGCCAGAATAAGCAAATTTACAAAGAAAAAAAATAAATCAATGGCTGCCTAGAGCTGGGAAGAAAGAGGTAGGTGAAGGTGGGAAGGGAAGATAAAGAGCATTGTTAATGAATACAAGGGGTTAGAAGTAATAAAATGTCCTCAAACTGGGTGATATAGCTGTACACTTCTGCGAATATACAAAAAAAAATGATTGAATTGCATATTTAAATAAGTAAATGTAATGGTATTAGGTTATGTATCAATAAAGTTATTAATATACAAGATGATATTTTATTACATAAAAATAAAATAAAAAGTGCTCTTGAAAGATGGAAAAGAGAACAAATAATTTCTTATGTGGTAGGGTGAACGAGAAAATAAAATGTTTAATATTTCCTACAAAATTTTAAAGTCGGACTTTGAAGAATAAGTTTAAATTCTCTAAGTTGAGAGTGTGTATCATTTTAAACAGAGGGGCCAAAGCAGGAACGGAGAGACCATCACCTGTTTGATGAATGATTGTGAGAAGATAGGTTGATGGGCAGAAGTGATAGAAAATGCTTGGAAATAAGACTGAAAAGACGGGTAAAAAAACAAAACTGAGAAGAACCTTTTAGGGCATGCTAAGGAATAATCTATTTCCTTGAAGAACTTCATTAAAGTTTTTTTTTTTTTTAAGAAAACTAACATAAACTGTTTTGTTTCACAGAAATAAAATACAACCCTTTCAGATAAGTTTTCCATCTCTCATCAAAATTATCAATGAAATTTAGAATTAATGGGACACTTACTGTTTTTGACTGCCAAGCATCCATATCAGTGGAACAGTTTTCTATTTTCTGGGAAAGATTATTCTTAACATTGTGGAAGAGAGAACTGACATATTCTTACAGACACACCTCCCCGGCCACAGGTATCACCAGGAACATCTTTGAGACAAGTAAGTTCAATCATAATATGCTATGATACTGTCCAAAGTCTTTGGCCCTTTGTCATCATTAATTTTGTTCTCTAATTGAGACTAAGAAATGAAAGCCCCATTCTGTTTGATGATAAAACCAATAAGATAAATTAAGCCAGAAGCTTCTAGTACCCTGGTGCCAGCATCATAGAAAAAGTTAATGTTTGTCTATAATACTTAAAAAAAAAAAGTGTAAAAACTGGCAGGAGTAAGAAACCAAGGGCATCCTGTTGATATTCAAATCTATGGTTCTAGCAGCCTTCGAGACCTTCTTCTAATTTGGTAATACAAGCCATTAATTTCCTCTTCTGGCTTAAGCTGGTCAATGGTGAGATTCTGTCACTTGTGGCAAAATATTTCTCTCAGTGGTAGAGTTTGCCAGTTTAACTTGTCACTGGTAGGTTCACAGTGGCTCATTAGATGCATCGGAATTTATCAAGCATCTGATAACAAATACCCTTCTGCTTTAGCTGGAACTTGGATACTCAGCTCTGAAGCAAGAACAACATGCATGTGCTATAAAAGCGAGACTTGTCATTTTTTAACACCAGTTCCTGGTCTGTAGACATTGTTATATCCTATAGATACACTTACTTAAAGAAAGCCTTTTGCAGCTAATAATGTATGCCAGAGATACCAAATGCCTAGCCTGTATGTATCAACTTTCCTTAATACTTTCAGCAGCCAGGGCTAACTGACAAGAGAACTGTTTCACTAAACTTGGATATGCCCAGGAATTAATGAACAAGCCCTCTAAAAAGACAATTAAGTAGCACGCAAAATAAAATGTACTTTCTGGCTTTGGATTATGTTAGTGATAATTACCTTAAATAACAAAATCATTATGACCCTTTTTCTCTTTTATATAAAATTATACTCTACTACCACCTTAACACTGAAAGCCTACTTTCAAAAAATCTATTATTCATGTGTGCTAGAGTGTCTGTTTAGCAAGGAGTCACCTTTCCCAATGAAAGTGCATTTTAATCCTTTACTACAAATATTGGATGAAAGGATTTCCTTTTGGTGATAAAGAATTCAAGGCATTTGAGAGCAGATGGAAGAGTTATTTCAGGAAGACTTTTTTCTCTGAGTTCCCAGAAGCCCATCATGTGTTTGGAGCTAACCTGCCTTTTTCAGAAGACACACCTGCTATATTCCACTTACTAGGCCCACTTTAGACAAAAAAAAAAATTGAGAGAAAGTGTGACTTGTTCATTAAAGTATAATACAAGAAGTCTGTCGAATCTTATTTTCAATATTCCTCAATACTCTATAGACCTAAGGTTAAAAGGCAATATATACTTTTCCTTTTAGAAGATTCTTTTATTTCTCTTAGCCAAGGTAATGGTGGGGAAAAATCAACCAGCTATTTCTAAAATCTAAGCTCCTGAATTCTTGCAACAACTGTCAGGAGCCTGTTCTCTTATAAACACACACATGAACACATACACACGTGCACACACACACATACACTTAAATTAAGGAGATTATGACAAACTAAGAAAACCATATTAATTTAATTTAATGCACAACACACAGTTATGCCAAGGTAGAAATTGTGCATGAAGGGAAAAGCTTGTTTCCTCTTTCTCCTTTTAAATTAGTCCCATAGTTCCTTGTCTTTTCTCATGATGTTGTAAAGAATAATAGAGGGTTTGAGATTTTATCCTAATTAGAAGCTAATAAATTAGCCCGCGGCAATTTCATGATTCTGTCAAAAGTCATGAGACTCATAGGTCAGAACAAGGGACTTTATTATTTAAGAAATAACAGTAGCCAAAATATCAGTATTTTCTTGCTATACTTCCATAAGCCTAATTCCCAAAAGGCAGCTCAAAGAGGGTAAAGTGACACTTGTAGATTTAAATGGTTTTACTACAGGAAAGGAACCCTGAGATTAGGGAACTTGAGTTTTTTATAATGGGTAGTAATCTTACCTACTCATTTGTCTTAAAGGAATTTATTTTGTATTATATTATATTATATTAATAATTATTATATTAAGCAAACCTGCCTTTGCCATAGAGACACTGTCTCTTATCTTTCAAAGATGTTTGATATGAAAAAAATCTTTGAAAAAATAACACAGAACAATAACAGTCAGTACCTCTGCTCACAAGACAGACAAAAATGAGATACCTGAAGAACTATATATCTCCCAACAGATACATACAACAAATTCTTATTTGTTAGCCAATGTGGTTTGGTACTTATTAAAAGCAATGTAAGTCCAATTATACTAAAAGAATGATCAATAGATTTAATAATAAGTGTCCTCACTGAGAATTTTTTGAGTGTAATATTAATTGATTACTGATATATAACTGGAGGAAATACTGCCAGTATGTAAATTCTGAAAAATATCAGAATTTAGTAGTTGCCATTTTATCCTTTATTTTGAGAATGATCTACACATTGAAAAAAATTAGGAGAGAAATTTATAATTAGAGAAATAACTTAATTTATCTAAAATCAATCATCTAAAGATAGTTTAATACATATAAAACATTGATTTGCCTCTGTAACAAACATGTAAAAATATAAAAATTAATTGTATGTGACCTAGAAAATCTTTATTTTAGATAAAATATTTAATTGACTAAAGAAACATCATATATCTATACCCTCAAATTACAACTCACTTCAGATTTTATAATCTAAATCTGTAATCAAGCAGAAATTGCTAATTGAAAATAAAATTTGACATGCATTTACCCTATAATATATTTAAAGAAGTGATTGAAGTGACTCTTGTATTTTGACTGTAAATTTGTTGGATTTGTAAATGCCATTACCTATGCATGTGACTCACATAGAAGTTTTGCTCACAGTTCTGATACAAGCAAATGACCCACTTCCAAGCTTATTTGTGCTTAGAAAGGATCCTTACGTCTCACTTCAAGCACAAATTGACCCCTTCTGATAGCTGTAAGGTTGTATCTTTTCTAGGCTGGAGCCTCATGTAAGGAACCCTAAACAAGAGAGGTATTTTTAGGAGTCACCACAGAAGTAATATAAATCTTTTGAGGTACAGACTCATACTAATTAAGCATAAAGTTGACCTAAGGGCACACTTGGTGGGCTTCAAACTAGACTGAACCTCTTGGGCCTCTTAAACTCCATGCTGTTATGTATGACAGTACCCATGGTTTCAAGGCTCTACTCAAGTTTTAGTAGTTTCCTTGGGCTTCTACACTCCCAACTTGTCTATTCTTTTTAAAAAATACGTTTAAGGGACCACTTACCAGGTTATTATAGTTCAATTGAATGCCTTCGTAGAGGCAAAGTTATGCCCCATTAGTGTAAGCCTATTTATATACATGTTCAAATATTTCCTTCTCTATCATGCTCTTTGTATATTGTACCATATGCTTGAATTTTAGCTCACATTAATGTTTCAGTTGTCATCAGGCTGGCCTGTACCTTGTTCTAACAATTTCTTGAATCTTCCCTCCACCACACATAAATCTTCACCCTATCCTCATTACCCAATTTCAAGTTATTCTCCTTGCATGTGGCTTCCTGATCAGCATGTTGCTGTCAGTTTCCAACATGAAATAAAACCAGCCTACTTTCCAACTTTTAGTGAGGGTTGCTTCAGTGATATCATTCATATTTTAAGAACAATGTTACAGCATGCACTAAAATGGCCACTTTTGCTATTTCTTCAGTTTCTGGCTATCTAGGGAGCAGAGTGTATAAGATTGAATGAGCCTGGTAAATATGGTACTGATCTGTATTTTTCTTCAGTGTAAAGTCATAATTATTTTGTTTCTTTTATACCGTGTAAAAGGAACAAGATGAATTAGAGTGGTTTCTTCAAGTAATTATGCAATTAAGATGTGTGGGCACGGCTAAGTGCATTCATAATCTTCAGGAAATTCTTTTCAACTATGACTAGTGAATAGCAAGCAATGTTTTAACTTTTAAAATCCCCACAAATGTTTATTTTTTTCCTTAACATGCCAAATTAGACTTTATCGACATATTGGCCTATAAATTTTCTTGTTTCTATTTAAAACCTAGTTGGCAGAGAAATACTCTAGAAAGGTTTATGATCAAGTTTGAAAATCTGAATTACTTAAAAAACACTCATTAAAAATTGCCTCAATGCACTTACTAAAACTAATAGTCAACAGCTTGAATTTTATGTACTTCTCACTTCTAAGAGCTTGTTATAAATTAAGTCTGTATGGCCTGACAATAACATTATCTGAAAATTCAAGATTAATGACTTGCTATGAATATTTTGTAGAAAGCCAAATCCATGTGAAATTCAAAAGTGTACAACAGACTTATTTGCTTCATGGTATACTTACTTAATGTTTTAAAATTATAGCACTGTGATTTTTGAGATTAGCCATCATTCATCCTAATTTGTCTTACATTACTACCTAACCATAATTAGAAATGAACAGAGAATTTGTTCATTCGACATTTATAACTATCATTCAATAATTAATAACTAATGAATCAGAAAATATTATAATGTGCTATAATTATTTTTGTACATGTTTTATATTACCTCTAGACTCTATCTTATTGTCTGTCATCAGCCAAAGCACTCAGCATAGTATACTGAAAATGAATTTACATATATTTGCTGAAGGAAGGAATAGAGGGGAAGGGAAAAAAAGGAAAAAAGTGAAAAAGGAGAGAAAAAAGAAGGGAAAAAGGGAGAGAAAGAAAAAAAGGCTTTTGAATTTTTTATTATTTTATACATTTTCAAAAGTTAAAAATAAGCTTAATTGTAACTAGGCAAGGCTATCATGAAAAGATTTCAATGACCACACACTTTAATTTTTGCAGTAAGATCATTAAAATTGTTTCAACCTTTCTGGCTAAAATTTATTTTTGGAAGTTGAGACTATGATGGTAAATATTTTAATCTCAGAAATAAATTAATAAAAATATTTTCTGGTTTTAACTTTTTAATATTTTGCAAAGGTATTTAACATTCTCTAAATTAAACACATTTATATCTGTTTATATTTTATAAACAAAATAGCTAAACCTGTTTTCCCCAAATATGAAAGCCACCCATCATTATTTTCAAATAGCTTTGATTTAAAAAGAAGCAATATAAAGACCAATATTTTTACAAATGATGATTGTTCTTTAATAATTATTAATTTTTGCAAGAAATTATGTTTTTATTCTTGACTCCTAAGACTTCAAATCATCAAAATAAGAAACATTTTATTTCTCCCCTTAACCTTGAGGATCTCTATATTTTTCTTGTACTTTTAACTCTGGCATCTTGTAGTTAGCCTCAAAGTGGGTGTCTTTCTTGTAGCTTCAGTCTGAGTTTCCTTTTTGTTTACTACTTCTAAATCCTAATTTCAAACACTAATATCTCCTGAAAGCTCCAAATATCTCCAACTGCCTAATCAACATTATAATTCAAAAATAGTGTTATTTTCACCTAAAATTGAACTCAAACATCACTATACTTCTTTCTTCTTCTTCTTCTTCTTTTTTTTAATCATTGTTGGGTAAGTTGTATCTATACCCCCAGTGGCACATGCTTGAAAAACTTCTTGACCCTCCTTATCCTCTTCACGTGATAACAAACACTTTGTTTTTTAACCTCTTCTGACATTAAAGTTTCTTGGGAAAGAGTTGTAATCATACATTAGAAGACTTATAATGCTAAAAGCTGCAGTCCTCAACTTTTTTGGCACCAGGGATGAGTGTACCTGTTAGAATCTAATGCCTGATGATCTGAGGTGGAGCTGAGGCAGTGATGCAACTGATGGGGAGCAGTTGCAAATACAGATGAAACTTCACTGGCTCACCTGCCAGTCTCCTCCTGCTGTGTGGCCCAGTTCCTCACAGGCCACAGACCAATACCAATCCATGGCCCAGGATTTGGAGACCCTTGCTTTAAAGTATGAAAGTATTCACCCAAACATTGCTTCTCGTTTTAAGGATATTATTTGCAGACTCAGCAAAAAGAAGTATGCTTAAAACAAATCTCAAGAATTGTATTATGACTTATAAATATGTATCAAGTGATCTTGACTATTCAGGTAAACACAATATTGAGAAATTATATCATATTCAAGAGTCAGAAGCTAGATGCCACAAAGTCCTTTTATATCTCCATCAGGATTTACAAATATTCTTGACAAATGATGAAACTTGAGACGGTTTGATATACCAGGAACTAGTAATGTCAGCCATAATGTTATATTGTTTTAAAACTCTTTTTCAAGCCCTTTTCTCAGCTGCTGATTGTTGATCAATGATTTAAAAGTGATCAGATATTTATCCCTGAACATGAACTATTCTGAATAATTTGGATTTTCTATACTTTTCCAGCATTTCAAGGAGAGCCTACATTTATAGGATTCTGGGTATGGCCAAATTTTTATAATGTCCTTCATATCTAGCACAATGAACAAACTTGATGTGTAGAATGCTCATCAGAAGGCAAACTTATTGAAATTTTTGAAAGAGCCTATTTTTACCTTACTCTTGGATTAAAGAAAAGAAGGCAGTCCCATTATTTTCTGAGCATTCTTAGGTAATACAGAGTCTAATGGTGACTTTTAAAACACAAAAGACACAGCAAAAATTTTTTTTAAATGTTTAGTTCCAATGAAATAATGGACATTTTGGTTGTCATTCAAAAAAAAAAATCTTTTATTTCACACAGTTAAGAGAGCGATAAACAGTTTCTCTCATTCTTCCTTACTCTTTTCCTTTCTCAATGGCTACTATTTCAACAATTCCTAATTTGGGACAGGAGGAATCAGGGCAGACAAAAAGATCAAGAAAATACTCATTGAACTGGTCCAGTGGTAAGCAGGATTTATTCTATGAGTCTGGAAGTTGTTTGAAGAACTCTCTCCAAAGCCTTCTCCCCTTTTTCTACCACTCCCTCCATTCATCAGTAAGGATCTCTGACTTGTAGTTCTTATTTATTCTGGCCACTTAGTTCTTCTGCAGCTTTTCAGAGCTCAGAGGTCAAGTTGCAGAAATTCTCTCCATGAGTAGCTACATAGGGCTTTCAGGAGTGGGGAAAGGGCAGGAGAAAAGTTTTAAAACAATCCACAATCCAATCACTTTTTTTTTTTACCTTGCCCTAGTGATTATCCAACACAACAATGGGTAAGAAGAGAAGAATTGCAAAAAACATCCTGAGATGAGACATTGAAAAAACAAGAAGTATAAAGGAAAATTAGATTGGCCCTATAGAAGAGTTATTTCCACTCAGTGAATAAAACAGGAAATAATGTACTTTAAGATTCACAAATTAAACATTCTTTGTATTTTCTAAAGATTCTGAGGGTCTATGGGTCTATTTAAAATTTCTAGAATAACTTTTCTTCTGTCAATAAGAAAACAAGCTGCCTTAGAATGTAAAAGCAAAGTAAAAAGCCCAAATGTTTTGGTTTTGTCCGTATTCACCCATGACTGTGTAGATCTGACCTAACTTGCTCACTGGTAGAATTTAATCTCACCTCATTGTATCTGATACATGGCATTTTTAAAGCTGAAATTGCCTAAAACCTTTAATTTGACTCTGAAGCAATAGTTTGGAAAATCCCACAATGGCAAAAAATATTGGCAGCAACAATGGAAAAGTGAGCTTAGTCAGGACAAAAGGACAAGCTTAACCTCTGACAGTAATCAAACACTCCTGAGAGACTTTTTTAAAAGTCAAAGCATGTACTGACTGGATGGAAACTCCATATCAACCACTTCGCTTAGAAGGTTAAAATTACACCAATTCAATTTTAGAGCTTTTAGTGCAGTGTTGATATTGAAGTGTGATATTTAATTCAATGAGATAGAATTTTCCATTATAATTTAATACAAGCTATGGCTAACATGAAGTATAAAAAGGATATTTAGTTATCCGATTATTGTGACTCAGAGAATAAGTTTGTTCATTTAGAGTGTTCAAGATATTAACACAAGCAAGCTACCAGATGTGAAGTTCGAAACACTGGTGCTAAGGATTCTCAATGAATTCAGGGAAAGAGTAGATGAACTCAGTGAGAACTTTAAAAAAGAGATAGAAAATATAAAAATTGAGACAGAAAACATAAAAAGAACTAGTCAGAAATGAAGAATACAATACTTGAAATAAAAACTACATTAGAGAGAATCAATAGCAGATTCAATGAAGCAGAGAACTGAATCAGTGATTTAAGTAAGATAGCATAAAACACTCAATCAGAACAACAAGAAAAAATAATTCAATAAAATTAGAATAGTTTTAGGGGCCTCTGGGACAACATTTAGCATAGCAATATTCACATCATAAGGATACCAGAAGGAGAAGAGAACAAGTCATTGAAAACCTATTGGAAGAAATAATGATGGAAAACTTCTCTATCCTGGTGAAGAAAATAAATATACAAGCCCAGAGAGTCCTAAACAAGATGAACGCAAAGAGGCCTCAATCAAGACACATAAATTAGTTACCTACAAGGGAGCTCCCATGAGACTATCAGCTGATTCCTCAACAGAAACTTTGCAGGCTGGAAGGGATTGGCATGAAATATTCAAAGTGATGAAAAGTAAGAACTCACAACCAAGATTACTCCACCCAGCAAAACTATCATTTAGAATCAAAGGACATATAAAGAGCTTCCCAGACAAGAAAAAGCTAAAGGAGTTCATTACCACCAAACCAATATTGTAAATAATGTTAAAGAAGCTTCTTTAAAAAAAAGATTTTTAAAAAAGGTAAATAATAAAATGGCAATGACTACACATATATCAATAATTACTTCAAATATAAAAGAATTAAATGCTTCAATCAAAAAATAAGGTGGCCAAATGAATACGAAAACAAGATCCTTACATATACTATCTATAAGAGACTCATTTCAGATTGAAAGGCACACACAAACTAAAATTAAAGGGATAAAAAAAGATATTTCATGAAAATAAAAATTAAAAAATATATATATGGGGTAGCAATACTAATACCAGACAAAACAGACTTTAAAATAAGAGACAAAGAAGGATCCAGTAATCCCACTTCTGGGTGTTTATCTGAAGAAACTAAAAATACTACTTTAAAGAGACGTGCATCCATTGTTCATTGTAGCATTGTTTACAATAGCCAAGATATGAAGACACTTGGGTATCTGTCAAAGAGTGAATGGATAAAGAAGAGGTTATATATATCTCCAGTGTAATATTATTCAACCTTTAAGAAAAATTTTTTTAAAGAATGCAATTTTGCCATCTGCAACAAATAAGAGGACCTAGAGGGTATTGTGCTGAGCAGAGTAAGTCAGATAGAGAAAGGCAAATGCCATATAATTTCACTTATATGTGGAATATAAAGAACAAAACAGAAACAAACTCATAGATACAGAGAACATTTTGAGGGGGATTGGAGGTGTGAAAAAAGGAAGGGATTAAAAAGTAAAATTTGTAGTTACAAAATAGTCATGGGTATCTCAAGTATAGCATGAGGAATATCGGCAATAATATTGTAATAACTACATATGGTGTCAGATGGGTACTAGATTTATTGGGATGATCACTTTGTAAGTTATATAAATGTCTAGTCACTATGTTGTACAGCTAAAACAAATATAATATTGTATGCTAACTGTAATGAAAATTTTCTTTAAATTATTAAATATAGTGTTCAAGATATTCAGAAGTAAGTTGATAATAAGCGATTTGTCTACCAAGGCAGGAGGAGGGGAGAGGACCAAAAAAAGGTAAGAAAGGATTAGAAGATAACTAAAGTTGACTTTTAATCTCTTTCTATAATTTTTTCTGTGCTTTCGTTGTATATGATTTTAAAAAAAGTCTGAAATGTGCTTATTTGTGGTTCTAGTAGAAACAAATATATTAAAGAAAAACAAAAATTAAATTGATTTTATATGTTGAAAATTAAATGGTCAACTTTTAGGAGAAAAACAAATATTGTTAGCTACTGACACAAGCATGTGTGGCCTCTGTGTCTTGTGAACCTGCAGCAAAGCCCAAGGCAACTGAGCACTCATTAACCAGGGTTAAGACATCACCAATCAAGGCCATTAAGCAGTGTGAAACAGGTCCAGAAACTTCAGGTCTGGACATGGACTGCTTATGCTTCTTGTGGGGGTAGAAATTATTTGACCACTGCTGTGAAATGAGAATTTATGTGTCATTTTCTGTCTTCACATTATCATTTTATTTATATACATGCCCTTCATATGGTCAGCCTATTACAGTCTATTCTCATGCAAAGTCAGCCATGTTATTAGCAGATTTACTAATTATTTAACAATAATAATTGCAAATTATTTATTTCATAATGCTCACAACAAAGACTAAAGTCTCTATTTCATATGGAAAAACAGGAGGCTTAACTTTGTCAATTAACAAAGTCATGGAGACAGCTAAAAATGTCAAAGTCGGTTATTAAATATATGTCTTACTTAATTCAGGGCTCATGGTCAAAACACTATTGTTCTTTATTTTTTACTCCTACAGGGTTGACTTCTCATTCTCAATTTTCACTCTCCGGCACTGACTGTTAAAGGAAGTGCTCTCTTAAATTAGTACTCACTATAGTATTTCCTCCTGAATAAATTTGCCAATTTCCATTGCCTGCCCAGTGAATTGCATTTTTAAAGAAGCTGTCTAAATCTAGAAGGGCCAGGGCTAATTCTATCAAATAGGTTTCTAGCTGGATCCATTGAGAGCAGATGGGCAGGTGACATATTGGGGACTAGATTTTCTTTCATATTACAATATGCAAACAATTTTTAACTCCATCAAAGTGGAAAAAAAGGTTTGCTTCTCTTATAGTTTCTTTCCTGTCTTTAGACTTTCACAAAAATATATACCCTGGAAGGATGATGATGACAAAAATAGAAAACAAGATTGAATCAAAAACTCTCCCTGAACAATTGTTAAACTTTTAAAAAAAAATTTCTATTAATATGCAAGATCCAAGTCAAATTCTTTTTTTTTTTTTAAATTATATAGTGAATAACTTATGTATCTCAGGCCTGGCAATATCTCCTATTAACAAATGTAATTTCCAGCAACCAAATAAGCCATCTTTTGAAAACATCATCAAAAAGCAGTTGTCTTGCCTTAGTCATTTCATTAGCTGATGTCCACAAATAAACTGATATCCTTAGAATTTTTATAAATTTATTTGCATTATATATTTTAATCGGGTGCTTTTTTTTCCCTCTCATGGACAAAAATTACATAAGGGTTTGACTATCCTACTTCATATAATACCAACTGTGCTCTGTCGAAGTTAGAAGTCCTTTTACCCCATGATATGCTGCCATCTACCCCTTGTTACCAAAATCCCCAGGTTTTTAAAACATCAACAGGACTTCCACTCGAAGTTGTCCTTTGACATAATGCATACTTTTGAGTCATTTGTCTTTAAATTCTCCCCTTTGCCTTTCTCCCACTCTAGTTTCCATTAAATATCACCTGGCATTTATATGATATCACCAAGGTTGTACTGTTGTGAAAGCTCTCTAAAGAGTTCCCATATTTTGCAATTTCCCTGCAGATTAGTTCTCATCTCTAGGAAACACAGTGGCCTGCTAGTTCTAGTTCCCTATGTCACTAATGGTTGACACTCATCATAATTGAGGGAGTCAGGGCTGCCAGTAGATACCCATTCCACCCAGGCAGGAATAAAGTAATAATAATGACATGTGATATTGATAATTATACCTAACACTTATTACATACTTACTACATGCCAAACAATGCGTTAAGTTCATTTGTTCCTCACAGTATGAGAATGTTTTTTTCCTTAGGAATGTACAGAAGTGAGGAACTAAAGCACAGAGAAACTAAGTCATTTGCTTAATGTTACACATGAACAAACAGCAGAGTGGAAATTTTAACCAGGCAACCTTACTCCAGAGCCTGCTTCCCCAGCAATATTGCAAACCACCCATGATAGTGTCAGTGGACAATACTGAGAAGACAGAGTGGTGGGCAGGAAAGCAAATGAGGATGGATGGGCTTTCTGGATGAAGAGTGTACAGTGCATCCCAGACTCCACAGTTGTTTGGAAAGAATAAAAATCAGCGTGAAGGAGATATCCAGGATGAATGCTTTCAAGACTGTAAGTTCATTTTACTTAGTCTAGGTGCATAAGAATATAAGTGGCGGCAGAATTTAAGCTGGCCTATGTAAATGGTTGGCAAAATAACTAAAACCCTTGGCTTTTGAGAAAACTGCCTATGTGGTTCCAGATACTTAGAAGATGTGCTCCCTGACTGAGCCAGGCAGGGTCCCTTAGTGAACCAGTACCACTCTGTGAATCACACCCCAAGTATGTAGGCTATGTACTGTATTTTTATTTATTAAGCAACCATGAAAGACAAAGCTGCAGAGAATTCCCAAAGCACCAATAGACAATGGAAGAGGCCCAACTGTTGTTTTGTTCACATTTCAGTTTTCCCACATGCCTGTCTTCTTCTTAAAAATGCCATTCGTCCCCATGTTGACTTTAACAAAATGTGGTAATCTATAGAGATTGTTTTCTTTTAGAAGCAAATAGCAATAAAGCTTGCTATTTAAATCTTTTCATTGAGGCACTTGAGTATTTAAATTGCACAGTTAAAGGTAATGAACACTTAGTACCATTTTCTGTCTGCATCAAGCTGCTCTCTTCCATTATCTAAGAGACAGTATTTCATTCTGAGCTTCTCAAATACCTGTTTTTCTTTTTTAGCCTCATAATTCCTTGGCTCTCCCAAGTTTTTAGTCCAATCACTTTTTGATGCTTGCATGCTTTCTTTAAAGGATAAATGGCTTCTTGAAACTATTCCAGCAATAATACCTTCTGCCTGCTTTTAGAAGAGCTGTCAAAATTAGTAAATCTATATCATAAGTGTTTTCCCTATCATACTTTGTCCAAATCAGTGATATCTGTTTCTTTTACTCTGAGATTCTTCATAAAACAGTAAAGGTATGATTAGCATATTTCACTTGTAGCTCAATGTGTAACTTGCTGTTGTTCCAAGACAATGGTTTCCAGTCAAAGGTGTCAGAATAAAAAAAAAATAAAGATTTAAAAATAAACTTGTCAATGACCCATGCTTTGAAATATAGGTTTCACCCAACCATTAATTGTCAACAGTAACAAGTATTTACCCTCAAAAATCTCAATTTAGATACAGGGTCTGTTCTTTGACATGATTGTGCATTTTCCTCTCTCTTGGGCTGGATTAATTGAAACACAAGGCAGTCAAATGCCTGTCTGCAGTCATCCCTTTGTCAGTGCTTACTTGGTACTGTCAGTCTGCTTGCTGTTCTGCTCCCCACCACACAGGCCTTCCTCAGCTGATGTGTTTCAAGGAGCCATGGAGAGTCAACATACTTCACACACTTCCTGTTTGAAGAACTGTATCTCCAAACTGTTGTACGCTAGATCTGCTCATACCCAGTGGGGTCCAGCCACTCAAATACCATCCATTTCTTATCTGTCTTTAATGACTTTATTATATTACTGTATTTTTAAATAAGAAAATATTTATGAAAAAGGAAAACTAAATATAAATCCAACAATAACTCAAGCTTTAGGAACATTAACTGGTTTATAGACATTGAAATGACATAACAAAAATAGGTATTTGTGAGCTTTTTTTTTAACAACAAGCAATCAAGAAAGCATAAAAACTTGTTGAAAACAATGTTTAAGTAATTTAACCAAAAGTACATGAATCTATATATAATATTTGAGAGGACACTTTTAGAAACAGAGAGAAGAAAAATCGCTCAACTGTCTTTGTAATTTGCCCAGAAAAGAATTCATGTTTAGTTTCATTGATTTTTTTCTTCACAGTATTTCATACTATTTAAAAATATATGCCAAAAATGTATATAATGTTTAAAGAATAATAATAAGACAAATATTTCTTTAGTCACCATTGTATGTTATCAATACATTTGCTATTCCATTATTTTTACATAACTTATAGTTATGTAAAAATATTAATATTCCTAACCAACATGTTATTTAATTTTGCCAGATTTTACTTTTCTAATAATGGAATCATACCACAAGATAGATATATTTATGTACATGTAATTTTCTTTTATTGCTTAATATTAACTTTTTGACACCCATGCTCATTTCAATATGTGGTTCTCATTTGTTCATTCTGATCTTGAAAAGCAGTGAGTTGATTCTAGGTGTTTGCTTTTCTACAAACACAGCTTTAAACATATTGTACATGTTCCCTGGTGTATATAGGCAAGAGTTCTTCAGAGTATACGCCAAGAAATGAAATTGCTGTGTTTTAGGTAAAGTACATGTTTACCTTGACTAGGTAAAGCTGAATTTTTTCCCAAAGAACCACTGATAAATAAGAATCCCGATCTTCTGAGCACTTGTAGTCTTAGACTAAAATTTTTTTTCCAGTAAGTTGGGTGTTAAATGGCAACTAATTGTGATTTTACCTTTATTCCTCTGATTTCCAATTGAGGTTTAACATTTGTTTTATACATGTAGCCACTCATGATTCCTCTTTTGTGAACTGTTCACACTTTTGCACATTTTTTATTGAGTTGTTTGTTAATTTCTTTATATATTCAATTTTATATGTTCTGAACACTAACTTTTATCGGTTATAAATGTTGTGTGGCTGATATTATATCTTCATTTATTTTCTCACTTTTTATTGTTTTATGAAGAACAAAAGTTAATTTTATGGCTCTGTTTATGGATTCTTTATTCATTGCATTCACCTATATGGCTTTTCTTATATCAATATCCACTACATTAATACCAAGAATATCTGGATCAATTTTGGGGAAAAAATGACAAATTTATGATATTGGATTCTCTCTATCAATCTTTCATTTATTTAGAGCTTCTTTGATATCTTTCAGCTAATGTCTTACACTATTTTTCATAAAAGATTTATGCATTGTTTTTAGATTATTTCTATGCCATATTTTTGCTGCCATTGTACATAGCATCTTTTATTTTTCAATTTGTAAGCATTATTTGCTAGTG